>JBBMFX010000007.1:6291251-6305314 GCA_037832545.1 Rhabdalestes septentrionalis | reverse complement strand
TGTGTGTGTGTGTGTGTGTGTGTTTTGCACAGAGAATCACTAAGGCAGTGTTAATAGTGTGTTTGAGACTCTGGCATGCTCCATAGTACATGTTTAAGTAGGGATTTGTCTGGTGACAACTTTCTTCCACGGTCACCTTCCAAGTCAAGGGAAGTTTTTCAGGATACCACAAAAGTTAAATCAATAGTATTGTAATAGAAATGTCATTTTCTCAATCCAAGTTGTATTAAGGAGTTTAATGTTGATTTTTTTTTTTTTACCCAAATTTTCCCTATGTATTGTACAATGTATTTCAGATTATAGTTGCCATTTCAGTAGGGGCATGTCTATTCTGTATTAGAGATTCCCCACACGATGTGTGTGTATGTGCAAGTTTTCTCACAAGTGACCCTGCACCTTTTAAATGTCCCATCCTAAAACTGGGTCATATCACAAAGTGGGTGCTCGATTGAGTGGAAAAAGCTTCAGCTGGAGATGATTTCATTCTGTAAAAATGCCAGAAGGACAAAGACATGTTCAACCCTCGTGATTACAAATCTGCCATCCTCAGACATCCACCACCACATACAGACACACACACACTTTGACCACTCTCAAGCTTTCTAGTTCAAGGCCCTTCTTTCAATGGCATGAAAGAAAACCCAGAACAAAGTCTGTGTGTGTAACACAATAGCTAATGGGATGCAAGGAAATGCTACCCTTGCTACTAGCTTACCCTCAGATGAGTTGTTCATATGTATTAGGAGGACGGTTATTTTACTCTGTTCTTTGTTTTCAAACCATTGGCAATTGATCTCCCAGTTCCTGCCATTTTTGCCTTTTTTACATGTTTAGCAAGGTCAGGTAACTCTTGTCCTTGACACCCGCAGCTAAGAGTAAAATCAGTGTGTGTGAGCCAAGAAAACTGTATATTGTGCACCTCTAGCCATCCTTGTACTTTTTGTGTAATGTATAGCCATAAAGCTATTTTGGTTCTGTTATTTAGCAGAAATGAACCTAATTTCTCTGTCTGTGTCCTCAGAGGGAAGTTTGCAGTGGTGAGGAAATGTGTGGAGAGAAGCACTGGTCGAGAATATGCAGCGAAGTTCATGAGAAAGAGGAGAAAGGGCCAGGACTGCCGAACAGAAATCATTCATGAGATTGCTGTGCTGGAGCTTGCAGCGGCCTGCCAGCGAGTGGTCAATCTGTATGAAGTTTACGAGCTTCCCAGCGAGATGGTGCTTGTTTTGGAATTGTGAGTATCAACCAGTTTCTTGAAAAGGCAGTGGGCACTGCAATCACACCCACCCCACTATTTCCAGTGTCCAGGTTGTTTGATTATAAATAGCATGAATTACAAATGGAACAAAATATATTTCTATTTAAACCTTCTGGGTTAGATTACTCTTTACATTGCATAGCCTTGTTTTCAGTGAATCCTCAATATTAGTGGATGGAATGAGCCTTCCAAACAAACGTAGGTACTATACCTACAGACATTTTATTAGGGTTTTTATTAGGCTTTTTTCGATACCGGTGCCAAATCGATACTTTTAAAATGGTGCCTGAACCGATATTTTATAAAAGCCACAAAATGATGGTGGAAGACCCACAAATACATTGTTATTGAACAAAAATTGAATGCTTGAAATTGAACAATATATTAAAAGTTTAAAGTATTGATGAATAAGCAAATACAAAAAACAACAAAAAAACTTATACAAATACAAATACAAATACAAATATTTTTTTAAGTATTTGTTCGAACTTTCCGAATCTCGTATTCGAATCTGAGGAAAAGTGGGGTTCCAGATGCGCATTGTTTGGTTTTTGGAAAAACGCTGTAATTGAGGTTTGTTTTTGCGTTGGCTTCATCCTGCAAGTTCTGCAGTTGCTAAAGTCAGTCAGTCGGATAGTGGTCACTATGGTTACTGCTATGACAGGCACCAATGAGGCAGCTAGGTCTCAAGACGCAGATCAATAATACAAAACGTGCTGCTGGGAGCTATTTGCTTGAAGAGTACGATAAATGTAGTGTCATGTTCAGGTTTTCGATTTAAGATGTGCAAAATAAAATGTTTTAGACCCTTAAACAGGAGTATGAGTAATACATCACTACATCATGGGGAACGGGTCCAGGTCTGATTTCAGGCATTTAAGTGGCACCGAAAATCGCGTTCTGTTTTGGTCTGGTACATAACGGTTATATAGGTATAGGTATTCTCGGTACCCAACCCTACATTTTATCCCTGAATACATGCATTTGTGTATTACAGTTTTTCCCAATTGTTTACACAAATTTTCTGAAATCAGGACTCATATTGTGAGAAATCTACACACAAGTAAAAAAAACACACACAATAGGCAAAACCCTTCAATACCCCTGCAAAATGAAACTTTAGATTCAAAACAATGTACTTTCTTTTCGAAATGGTATTTTGTTTTCAAATGACACACACAAACCATCACATGAGTAGACTTTTATAAGTACCAATTGATCACTGATGTGCTTAATGTAAAACACTGGGACCACTTCTCATTTCATTATAAAGCCTTTTTGTTGAGTGTAACAATACAGACAGTACATAGGCCTACATACGTGCATCGTAAAATATTTCAGAATATTGTTTGTATACAAAACACACAAATACACAGTACTACATATATTGTACTGTATTTTGCCACTAAAATAATGCACACAGTGTTCATCCCAACCAGCAAGTTTCAGATACTGTGGTATACAGATACAAACAGAAGAATTTACTGAATACAGTTACAAAGAAAAAATTGCTGCGTCCTCTCTTTCTAGAATAGTAAAAAATGTAAAATACTGTGAATAGGCAGACTGTGTAGGAATACAAAATAGGAATACATATCCCAAATACTTGAAGCAGTCTACAGAAACGTCCACAGGCAGTACTGTACTACAGTAATGTACTCCTTGATTACAGCGAGACTTTCATTTCAGAAAGTCTGGATGATGGATGCTACAGTGCACCTGCTCAAATCTGTCTGTACTTTTTGCCCCGCCTCCCTCATTGTTAGATAATTGTTGACCACATGGTCAACCACATTGGCTTTGATCTAATTGTTCCTTACCCTTTCTTGTCCCCATCTTCCTCCTCTCCTCTTGCTCTGCCTCTGTTTCCAGTGTTGGCATCCTTTGCTCCAAAACAGAAGAGCTCACCTGTTGCCCTTTTATAAAGCTCTGATTCTTAATTGCAATTATGTGTGATAAGTATTTACCCATGTGATGAGTTAGTATGCAAAGTAGGGCAATTGACTTTACAATTTTGAATGATAGTGTGTTTCTTGTGAAAACAAGAGATTTTCTTCAAGAAAATTGTGCCTAATCCAGAGAACTGTGTGTAGTGTTTTGAAAAAAGTGCAATTAAAACTACAATTTGAGTGTAAAGTAGGAATTGTGTTTGTAGTTTAGCAGAATTGGTGCAGGTGGTTGGTGCATCAGTTACATGTTGTAGTCATTGTGTCTGGAGTACAAGAAATTGTGTGTAAACAACCAAGAAAAACTAATTTCTAGCTCACATAGTATTTTTGTCCATACCTTAAACCTTCTCTTACTACACTTAATTACCACACTTCTGGTAAACTTTCACTGATGAAAGCAAGATGAGATTTTAGCCTGAGGATGCATTTTAGTTTTTAGTTTTAATACTTAGCACTGATCAAATGTCACAGTTTCATATAGTGGAGGTAATACACTGGAGTGTGTAGAACATAAGAGTGGATACAAATTAGGCGTTGATCTGGATATTTCAGTAACTGGTAAAGAGGACCTTCTTTGCTGCTGGATCCATATTAGTAGTCATAAAAAAAGCAGAAAACTTTTAATAAAAGGGACAGTTGACTTAGTTCAAAAACTTTTAATACAAATCATTTCTACTTGACATTTGGGATAGTATTATTATTAAGTGTGGCTCTGCTGACTCTTATGTCCTCCAACTTGTCAGATGTCAGACAATACATACTGTGGAATACTGTGTACAAACGTTTACAGACTTCTAGAAGTATTGGATATATTTGCTTTGTTACCCATCCACAAGTTGAAGAATTGGAGACATGAACGTAAAACAAACAGAACAACAAAAGAGCATATAGAGAAATGAGTTAATATGATAGAAAGAAGGAGTGGAAGTGTACCTCGTTAAAGCCTAGAGTAATTACCAACACGCCTCACTGACCAGTTGATATTCCAGTAACGTGCAGCATGCCTCATGCTTCAACCCACAATCCCTCCTAGAAAGCACTGCCTCTTACTCACTTAACAGACACACGAGTGGGCTCATGCTAACAATGTGTGATTAGGTTCTGACTGGCATAATTTGTTCCCCCACAGCCACAAACATAAACATTCTGAGCTGTTGAGTGTTTCCAGGCTCTAGAGACAGGAACTATGTTGTTTAGGATATTATGGCAGCTGTTGTCTCACCCACACTTTATACAGTCGGGATATTACCATGCAGAGTTCCGGTAATGAGCATCCCATCTAGACATATTAATTTCTTAGCTTATGTTATCTTGTGATACATGCCTATATAACTTTTTGCTTTTTTTGTTTTCTTGTATTAAGTCTTTTGAAAGTCTCTGAATGACTTAATGTGTTTAGTTAGCATTTTAACATAGTCAATGGTTGTCCGCATTCAACGTCTGATGAATGCCATGCCATAGCATTTATATCTTCAAATATGTGTCAGCTTGTGTAATAACCACAAAAATAAGTTAATGATTGTCCTTTCTCTTTCCATAGCCAAAATATAACCCAATACCAGCCTGCAAAAGCAAGAGGACCAAGTATGGATCCTTGTTGTTCACCACAAATAACTCTTTGACTAAATGTGACATGGCAAGATATTGGTTGATTTGCGGAGATGAGCAAGTTTGTGTGATATGTGTGGGTTGTTGCTACAGCTGCCTCCATACTGACTGACCTGATTCCCAGTGTCCACTGTGAATAGTCTGGCCCTCTGTGTGGGGAAAATAAAAGAAAATTGAGGAAGGGGTCACAAGAGTCATTTTAATCTGCCCTCAAATTTCACACACCCCGTAAAGCTTCCCAAGTTCGGCCATCATTAGGTTTTTTAAACAGAGGACATGTGAGTGAGCTGATGACAGTGTGTAAAAGGGTGAAAAGCAACAGTAAAAAGTGGTCGGTGAACATGACAAGTCATTTTGATATCAATATGTAAGACAGCTTGCTTGTGTTTACTGTGCAGTCTTTGTCTATAGTAAACAAAACACTTTAATAGGGCCAGTACTTGCAGTATTCTGTTACTTATTATGAGATACAACATTCAAATGGCTGATTTATGAGCAATTTAAAAAATTCAAATTTAGAATATATTTTGATCATCATTAGCCTGGGGAAACATAAAATAGGCTAGTGCATTGTTTTCATTCTACCATCATGAAGCCTCGAGGCTGCCAGAAACATACACAAGCATGCCAAATTAAAACTGTCTAGAGCAGAACTAAAGGTAGGGCTGTGTCCCTTAAGAGAGGTGTTACGTGAGAAACCTGTGAAGACTTAAACCCAATCTGAGCTTGACATGTATTTGAAAAATCAAGAAGCGAGGAAAACTTCACATCTCTCAATATCTCCAGTTTCCAGCCCCATCTCTGAGTCCCATGGCTTTGATGCCATTGTGGGCCTGATTCAGAGAGCAGGATGAGTGAGGTCATTCTCATTTCCTCTCACCCACTAGAGAATGGCATGTGCTCAGCTGGCTGAATTTCAAACCCATAATCTGCCCACCCTCATAACAGTCCCCAACAGCAGCTGGACTTCTCATGAGAACCATTCATCGAAATGGAATTTGGGTTTTCTAGGGTACCATTGATGTACCCAACTGTACGGCCACAAATCAGTTTTGTAGGCTTCATCAAGGGACCAGAATTTTCAGAACAATTTCAAGCGTCGTTAAGGGTGTTTATTTGTGGGTGTGAGAGAGACATAGAGAGAATGAAAAGAGAGAGAATGCTAAAGTTTTTGGCTTAGACATTCTAGGAATGGGAAATTGTTAAATTTTTTGTGTTTACAAAATCTTCAGACTTTAACATATAATTTACAAAATAGCCATTCAAAGTACCAGATGTCAAACCCATGGATCTGTGGGAACCAAAAGTGGTTCTTCCATGGCATCACTCAAAAGAACTGTACTTGGCTCTTTGTAATAGTGTAGAAGAAAGTAGGACAGACAGATGCAAAACCTGTTTGGTAAACAGAAATGCATTTTACTTTCACCCACTCTTTCAGTACAAGTTAACATCAGATCACACCAACCAAATGTTCTGTAGCAAACACCAACATTCTAATGAACAACTAGAAAAGCAACTGTAGGGTATAATATCCCTATTTGTATTTAAGGACTTTGTTGAGGATCCTGGTCATGTTAGATTGAATGTACTGATTCATAGGTTTTTAATGAACAGTTCTTCCCTATAGTGCAAAACTAATGACAGAGTAGGGACCTTTTCGGTCGCAGCTTAAGTGAAATGATCCAGAGCGTATTTTGAGCATTTTAGATTCTCCCAGCAGTTAAAAACCTGAATGACACACCCACCATGCATTTGTTTGTTGATGTTATTCAGTTGGGATACTCTTCATTAAACAGAACTGTATCCAGTGGATGCCACACCTTTGTGTCCATTTTTAGATCATACCCCCACATATATGCTTTTGTAGAATGTTGTCCTCTTTGATCAACACTGTTTTAGGTGGCTCTATTCCTGTTTACACTGTGTTAGAATATTCCCTATACTTCTTCTTCTTCTTTGTCTACTTTTGGATGCTCCAGCTTAGGGGGCGCCACCCAGGATCAGCCTTCTCCATTTCCTTCTGTCCTCTGCAGATTTCCCTGTCACACCCACTGCCTGCATGTACTCGATCAAGACAGCCATAAACCTCCTGCTGGGCCTTTGTCTTTGTCTCGTCAATGCAGCTCCATCCTCAGCATCCTCCTCCCAGCACTCTCAGAGTCTCTCCCCAGCACGTGTCTCACATCTCCGACTTTCCCTCCTAAAGGTCCCAATCCAGATGTCTCTCCTCATTCCTGATCCTGTCCATCCTTCACCTCTCCCATGCAATTTTTTACATTTTTAGCTCTGCCTCCTCCAGCTCTGCTTCCTGTCTTTTTATCAGTGAGAATATTCCCCACAGTTCACAATTCTAAAATCTTCTCCCTTATTTACACCATTCTCAATTTTTCCCATACAAACTATTGTAGGATGTTTAATGTTTGTCCTACAATACACCTCCCCATTAAAACTGTTCTAGAACATTCATATAAATTCACACTGCTCTAGGATGAAGAGCCTTACAGTTTGGTGTTTGTTGAAGAACCTGGAATCATTGTCCCTTGCACTTCAAACTTGTGCTGTAGGATTGTACAGTTTTATATGCAAGCATGAATTTTAACAAACTCCAGCCAAGCTTAACCTCCCTTAATGTAGTAGGTGTGATACATCATCACTATGATAGACTTGCGTCATTAATCCAAGTCAGATTAGGTCAGTAAGACTACATGAATGGCTGAGGTTACTTAGCCCTCTGGTTTAAGAGAGATACAGGTCTTCGGATTTCAGCCGAGCTATAACTTTATAGTGCACGAGGAATAAAAACAGTGTGAATAGTTATTAATTGCTGCAGAGGATGCATGGAAGTATGTGGGCAATGTTGGTTACATTGTTTGAAATTAATGTATTTATTGTTGCCCAGAAAGGGAGCCTAAATATGTCTTAAGTAACTGTGGTACATTTATATAAATATTTTAAGTCATTTTTATTTGTTTTTTGGCCCTAAACGTTGGAGAGCTAACAGTTTGAAGCCTTCTGATAATGCACTAAATCTGCTTTGGACTAAGACTTTCAAAGACCATGGGGGGCCAGAAGGAATTATTAGGAGTGTAACTGGTTGCCTCTGCAGATTAGCATTTTAAGCCAAATCCAAGGGCATCTTACCTTCAGCTATTATATCCAACAGAAGCCTTTTTGCTAATGAAATGCCAATGTCAGTGTGTTAATTGTCAATTATTTGTTGTTTTACACTTGGGATGAGCTGAAAATACCTCCCCTCAGATTTTGTGAGGGTCAGATTTTTGGTAAGCTTCTATGAATAAAGTCAGATTTGGTTCTAAAAGGAATTTTTCCAAGCTGATTTCCTGTAGCCAAATGAGAGAGTTGCAAGTCAGCATGCTGAACTACTACGATGTCCATGTTTGCTGACATTCAATAAAGACAGTATGAATAGGGGACATGCCAGGGAAAGGGATAGAAACAATAAATGTCATAGAGACAATAATATAATGGAGGTCATCTCCTACTGGTCTTTTGTGAGCAACATACACTGATTTTCAATAGATGTTTATCAGAGACATTTTCTTTTTCTTTTTTTCCCCTCAGTGTATTGCAGGAAGTAGAGCGGAATACATTCCGCTTCTATGAAGATCTAACATGCAAAATGAGCGTGATGGTAAAAAAAAAAAAAGAAAGAAAAAAAGCTGGTTGTAGGCCCTTTTTTCCTCTTTCTTTCATTCTTTCTCGTCTGATTGATATTTTGGGGCACTGGGGCGATTTGGGGAGCGGAGAGGAGGGGAGGGGAGAGGATATGGCTTTGGAAGGGGGTCAGGCCACAATGATAGAAGGCTATTCATGGTTAGCGGTAGCTGGCTGGCTCCGGGGGTGGGGTGGGGGGGGGCTTCATCAGGCTTGGCTCAAGTACGCGCCCTCATTGCACTGTGGGCTCCAACTGGGAGTTCATAATGTCAGTGTGCTTTACAGCAGCACGTGAGCGCTCAGACCGTGGCCGGCAGCCGAAGGGAGGGGTGGGGGAGTGAGGGGGGATTTAATCCTCTGAGCCAGAGGGGGATAGCCCTACTTCAGAGTGTTCATTTTCTATAGCTCTTAGCCATACGCTCAATTTGTAAATTGCCAGTCCTATATCTTGTGGTCACTGATGGCTCTTTCTTACCTGAGGACTCTTGTACTGCAGGGGCTTTTGACCTGTATTCAGACATTCAACATTTCAGCCAGCTTTTATAGTTGAGATGGTTAACAATAGGGTCCCTTGTTTGGTGTTACCCTGTATTCCTTGGTTGGTTTGGCAGATTGTATATTACTGCCTTGGAAGGGTACACTGTAGATTAAATGTAGATTAAATAAATTTTAAAAAATGTTATCTGAATTTATTTTGTTTTATTGAAATGAGGCCACTGGTTTGTGCTTTGGCAAATTGTCTCTCTGTTTTTCTTATTGGTGGGAAATGGTGATGGATCAAAGATGGGTCAATTATTCTGTCACGCCTCTACCATTGATTTATGGATACAGGGCATGCTGGATCATACAACTCTTGCAGAGCTTTTATGATGCATTCCATGGTTAAAGACATTGGGCCTGATTTTCATGCATGTGCAAAAAAATGGCCCCGTGCCTTAAACCCAGAGGCACGCTGTATTGATCTCTCCGTGAATGCAAATATTATGTTTGGTCATTAGGTATTGAGAAACTTGGCACAAAACAAATTCACGATCAGATGTGTATTAAATAATTGCTCAAATGTGGCATCTGTATCAAAAATGAAGTGCAGGATTATATTTGTAGACAATGGAAAATGCAGAACCCATATTGTAAAGGTGAAGCAGTTCCAGTGGATTGTAAAATGGTGCCCTTTATGTATGGCAGTGAATGGAACTGATTTAATAATTGAGCAGCTCTTACTCGAGGCTTTATATGGAATGCATTCTAAATTCTAGCTACCTTCCTTAAATTATTTTCAGAAATTTACTTTTTAATACTCAAGCCTCATGCTCCCTAACAGAAAATAGCCTGAGACAGGAATAAGCAAATTGTGTTGCAACTATTTGGATTGTGCAGCCAGTTTTGGTAAATGTATGGTTAGCTCCTAAATATGCTATGATTTAGTGATTTAATGATTACTAGAAGTGCTTTGTAGTTTAAACAAACTTTGCACTATTTTAATGACAATTATTGGCAAAACAAGTCATCATTAAATTATGAAATGACTAAAAATGGAAAATATCAAATAAACTGATCCCTCTGACAGGCATTAGGGCTGTCGCAATAGCGTAACATCCTAAAACGAGCATTCTCATTCTCAGCTCCATTGTTGTCTATTTCAATCATATTCATATTTCAGGGTCTTTCTAAGGCTATGAGTGGTTTATTTTTCAATTAATTCCATTTTTGTATTTTTTGGGGGGAAAAGAATCAGGATTTGTAATGACACATATTAAAACGACTAAGACGTTTAATATACCTGCATCTGCATTTCATCTACTAGCTATTAAGCAGCAGTATAATACTGTGTAAAGTCTAACTCAGCAGTGATGGAGGTACATAGTAATAAAACTGCAGCCACAAAGTCTAAGCCTCTTGTTTCAGCTGTTTCCTCCTACACAGTGAGAAAGCAGAACAACTGCAGCCCCCAGGTGATATCTGAGCCGTAAAGGAGGCCGACGGCCTTGCCCGGAAGAATGCAGTGGGTGTACAGTTGAGGAGTTTCGGCCGGGTGGGGAATACTCAAACATGGGCCACACCCAAAGACTGCAGGGTTTGACCAACTACAGCTGCTTTCGGTCCTGTGCTGTTCTGACCGCCCGTCTCGCAGCCCTTCTCATTTGGGATGTTGTGTCAGGATGTGGTGTTCTATAGTGGTTATACTGTTGCTCTTGATTTATTTATTCTCATAGAAAACATGTTGGCTTTTATTCCTCAATATAACACGCCTGAGTGTTTCATATTCACTTCTTTCTTTGGTTTATTTTTTCTTCTATTTAATTATTGAGCTTTGCTCACTCACTCATTTTCCTCACTCCCCATTTGCAAAGTTCCCATTTAATTTTCCACATCTTTAGTGAATACAAGAGAGATTTTGACCCTTTAATCCTGTGTATAAAGGTGTCTTTTCCCACCTTTTAATCTAACCTGTTTCCTCAGTCACTTTGATAGGTATTTTTAGAATGTTTCATTCGCAAAAGTCACTTCCCATTCTTTTCTTTAGTAAAAGCTAATGGAACATCAGATGAAAATTTAGGATTAAGATAAACAAAGACAAACTAAGAACAAAACTAGTAAAAGTAACAAATAAATAGGCAGTATTACTCAAAGAGAGGAAGATCACAGTGGGATAACAGTGACATCATTAAACCCCCAGGAGAGAAAGCAAGGGTAACAGTTGTACTTGAGTGTGTTTCAGAGTGAGGAAGATCACAGTTGCCACCTTTCACTGACAGACAGGCAGCTGTAACTTGTCTTCACTTTGAAGCCGCACAAAAAAACCTATTAGTGTGTCCCTGAAGTAAAGTGCCAGCATTTAACCTCAGAGAGGGTCAGTTTAGACCTTGTTTTTCCTCAGCACCCTAAGTGAGGATGATGATCACTAATTTGTACTTCAAAGACAAGCAGAAAGAAAAGACATGCAATGCTTGCACAATAAGGACCAATTCTGCATTATAATACATTTTAGATTCTGATACAACTTGAATTTACCCACTGGAGTTATGAGGATAATTTAATGGAAGTCCATGTTGCCCAAAAGGATTTAGACTCCATTACTTTTTAGCTGAATATCCTTGAAGCTCCAGGGAAAAACTAAAGAAGCCAACTTCAGATACCAAAACTGCATTGGTTTATGGTAAGGGGAATGATTGTGAAAGATTTTTTTCTTTCTTTCTTTCTTTGAGAATTTCCATTCTGTATGCAATGCAATACTGGACATGAATGGGGTATTTATTCATGAAATAATGTAAACAAAACCTGAAAGAAGAGCAATTCCTTATAATCAGCAGCATATTCTAGTTGAGTTACTCATAAACCCACTGGCTGTTATAGGAGTCCTTTGATGTAGGCATTTTCCTAATTAATTAGTCAGGCAGGCGCAATATGCTGTAGTCATTTGTCATCAAGCAGCAGGTTCTAGAAATAGATCATCTGGTAAAAGCTTGCCGCTCTGTTTAATCACCAGGACATATTCATTCCACAAGAACAGAGGGTGAAGGAAAGAAAAGCCCCTCACAGTGTCGTACATGGGTGTATTTGCCTGTGTGTGCGCACGCATGTGTAGTAAGTGCCCGCAGATTAGCTGGGGCTAACCCCACACTGCTTTAGTGTTGCGGATGCCCAGACATGCCCTCATCCGGCCAAAAACGTGACCTAGTTATGAATCGGCCAGATTTGGGCTTTTTTCCTCGTTTCCCCCCTTTTCCTCTCATTTCAGTCTAGTGTTTGGAGTCTAAAGGGCCTGGCTTGGCATTTCTGGACTGTAATTATTGTAGCCTTACAGTAATGTCTTTGCGTTTTCCACATCTTCAGCAGGCTGGGAAAGTATGAGAATCTACAGCTGCCCCAGTGCTAATGGCTTTTCCCTGCCCGCACAGAATGTCAGTTGTGAAAGGTTGAGAATGTGTGTCAAACAGTGTTAAACTAGGAACCACTACTTGATAAACACTGAAGTACCTTTTAGATTGTGCATAGATGGTTAGAGCAAGTTAACTTGTGTTTGAACACTGCATATTGTAAGCGTATTTTGCTCATCCCTTAGACAGCTGCTTTGAATTACTTAGATTAAGCTCATTAGTAAGTTTAGCCCTACGGACTGGTGGGCTAGTGAAGCTACAGGGATGCCGAAATATTGTCTTATGTACCGGCGACACATTCTCATTCAGTATTTTCGTTTCACTATAGGACATTCACCTGCAGCAACTTAGTTCTGTACTGGCTAAACATAGGAAGGGACAGAAGAAAAATCTATGCTGTAAAATATTTTCGTTTAAAAAATAGCATTGTTCTACCAAGACCCAATCTGTCTTATAAATTAATTATTAATATATGTAACAAGTGATAATGCCATTGTTACATTGCATATCTGTTCTAATCTATGAAACTGTGTTCTCAGTCGATTTTTATTTACAGGTTATGGCATGAAGGCCGTGGTTTTTTTGAAGATTATAAAATTGCATGTTATCGTGCCCTCAATATCCTCTAAAATAACCAAAATAAATGTGTGTAAAATGTTAATATGAATGTTGTATACAGCCAAAAGTGCCTGGGGACAAATTAACCCCAAAGAACACCAAATTTGTATTTATCCACATGAAGTAATTTAACATGAAGCAAAACAAGTCTTGACCCAAAAATTAAGAGGGTTAAATAATATAAGTATTATTAGCATTTTATCAACATGATGTCCTGACTGCAAGGCCCCTGTTGTAATAGCCTGTGAAGTCAGCCAGTGTCCAGGAATTAATTTGAAATATTGAAGTCATGGTCATATCTCTAAGCTAGTTAAATTGTACTATTTTTAAAAATTGATTAATTACTTGCAGTGCATTTTGTGTTTATAAAATTAGTTCCATTAAAGTAATGCCACCCTACAATTTAGATTAGAGTGAATGAATTGGCTTCAAGCTCTGCTTAAATCTCCAGCTCATGGTTTTCTTTGTGCATTTTAGCAGGCTATAGTTTAGACCCTTGCCCTGGGATCAGCTTGCTTCTTGTTAATGAAAGTGAAGGTGGATCCTGTGGCATAGAAAACGATCCTGTTTTTTCCATCATTATAACCCATTACAGAATTAGTTTGTTACGTCTAAAGCATCACTGCTCCTCTTTCTGTCATGGATGTGGCTGTGGTCAGGGTCATGGGTGGAAACCTGTTAAAGCCTGTTAGGATAACAGGCAATGCAAGAGAGAAAACTTGCAGCCAGGGTCATCGTGTGTATGTGTAATCTTATATAGGATTGACTATGTGGATGTAAGCCAAGCAAGAATCTGGCTTGACAGAGTCTTCACCCATAGCTTTAATAGGAAAATACACTAGAGGGTGTGGTTCAAAGAGGAATGTATGTTAGTGTTCCAGTGCATTTTTTGTCTCTCTCTCTCTCTCTCCATCTCTCTTTTTTTGTAAAGTACAATACATGTTTCGTTTAATCTCAGGAATGCAGTCATGAGAAACTCTAAATATCAGATCCTCCAACAGAGAGAAGCATGTAGGCCCACAGCAAAACCTCAGCTGTGTATTTGAGGTCACTCATTCTCTCCTGGCCATGCTGTAA
>JBBMFX010000007.1:6265710-6276044 GCA_037832545.1 Rhabdalestes septentrionalis | reverse complement strand
CATTCGAGTTGGTTTTGAGATGTTTGTGCGAGTTTTGAGCGAGATTTGTCGAGTTTTGTGGCTTTTTGTGAAGACGCAGGTTTCCACTGGCTAATACTCGACAGAGGAGCTTGCCGGTGTTATGCCGAAAAAGGCATGCCTGCCGTAGAATGCATCCCCCTGTCGGGAGCGCGCACCACCGCAAATTCAAAAAGGGCTATGTGATTTTGAGTCAGAAAAAGAAAAGCTGTGTTTAGCGGTTTGTTTATTTATAATTCTATAATGAAAATATTGATTTCTGAATCCAAGATGGCGAATACAAGATAAGAAAACATTCAGCCCCCTCCCACCGAAGTGATTAAAAAGCTTATGACCAAGTAATTTTTTGCAGTTAATTGCAGGTTTGAGTTTTCCATGTTTGTTTAAAACAGTGACAAAAGCATAAGAAAACATTTTTTTAAATAACTGCACATTTTTGTCTTAAAAATATGCCTGGTACTTTTTTTTTTACAAGTGTAGTTAGATCAGATCGCAAATTGATCATACTGACTATTTTCATTACAATTTCTCAACTTTCATTGAACATGGAGCAGAAAGCAAATTCTAACTATTTGCACCCTGCTTTATTTACAGTGGTCTTTAAGAATATTGTGCTATTAATGAAACTGTACCCTCAGTTAATTAACAGTAGGATCACAAAGGGTCACAGGTATGCTCATAAAATATGGAGCCATTCATCAGGGTCAAGTGTTAATTGTTTTTAGCTCACACTTCAATAAAGGTTCCTACTCAGTTTGAACACTTCTTGGGAAAAGATAAAAGATACATCTTCCACAGTGACAGAAACGAAAGCAGTTCATATCCTGGAGGCATTCGCCATTCGGTTTTTGTGTGTTTAATTGACAATGGCCGTGCAACTTCTGCGATATGTCAGTCGTCACTGAAATGACTGAGAGTCTTAACTTGCTGATAATGGCACAGGCTGCTTTTCCAGTCGTGGTCCATTTAGCAGCAGCTTAGTCACAGACGATGCATCTTCTCTTTAGATATGTCTCTAAATGTTTTGTGCTCAGACGGGGCACTAAGCCACAGTAGACAGCAGACCCGGCACTTCAGGCTAAGAGAAAATAGAAAGGGAACAGGGAGTCTATAAAGCACCCTGAGTGTGTCACTGCTACTATGATTAATGGTGCAAAGAGAAGCATTACTTCAAAGCTGATGGCAAATACATCACTCCATCTTTCATGCAGTAAAAGTCTTATTTTGTTATATGAAGTGTTTAAGATGCAACCAACTGAAAATATTTAAGGACTATAAACATTAAGAAAGTAGGTGTCTGCAAATCGTGGCTTGGGATAAACCATGTATATTTTGTGTAGTGGATCAAGTGTTCTAGTGCTTCGTATGAGGAAATTGTCAGCTTTGGTAATAATCCGCTAAATAATAGTCAAAGAGCTTGTAAAAGAAACCCCAGGACAGCGCCTGTTACAAGGCTTAATTAAGTCAGAAACTATATCAAATATATGATACCATATTTCACTTCACTAGATAGCTGTGAAATGTCAATAGGGGCCTAAAAGAGAACCGTTCTGAGGAGATTTGGAACGAAACACGTTTTGATCACCCGTGCGTTCCTTTTGGGTGTTTCTTTTTCTTCTGGGCCCTCATAGTAGCACTATTCATACCATTTTATCTTAACCGTTTCCTGTCAGTAATCTGACAGTTCAGCCACTGAAATACACTCAGTCACCTGAAAGCACCTTTTGTACTCACTCGTCCTGCCACACTAAATCCAGCACTTTTTTCTCACTCCAGCAATTAAAGAGAGGCTACCAGAAACAGGCCAGCTGTATATCACACCTCTAAGAGCTCGCATTCGTGAAGAAAATAAAATAGTGTGCAGTTGTTGCAGACATATGGCCTTATTTTCTCTATTTGGAAAATACACTGCTGCTTTGGTTGCATCTTATGGACATGGATGATGGGGAATGATTAGGGGAAACAAATGATCAGATGCTTTTATATTTGTCCTTCAATTGTATATATTCGCTTACAATTTAGATCAAAAATATACATTCCCAAGCACTAACAAATATATGTATTCAGACTCCACAGTTTAATAGCATTTGTGCTTTGCTGTGAATCTGCTCTTGGCATTCGCAGGTTCAAGATATTTATGGTAAGATGAAAGTAACGTTCTGCAGCATTGTGGCTCAGTTTTGCCACATTCCTGTTTGAAAATCTCTGTTCTCCAAGGTTAGACTCACAATTTCAAAATCCTCCATAAATGTTCACGGATACCATAAGTCAGGAGATCTGTGTGCATGTTTTGGATAGTTGTCTTGTGAAGCATCAATCTTCTGCTCAATCTCTTGCCTAATGAAATTAAATTCTTCTTCTAATATCAGCACATCAGTTCAAATTATTTTATGTAATTTTCCCAGCCAGTAACTGTGTTTTTTTTATCATGACACCTGGGGTCATTTGTTTCAGATTTTTTTCAGCATTCATACTTATAACATTTGTACATATTGTAAAATTTTTATATAGTGTTTTAGACTTTTTTATCAGTATTGTTTTTTTCAAACATTGCTTTGATGCAACATTTCTTAATATAATTCTCAGTTATTCCCTATGAGTTCAGATTCTTGTTTAACATATCTTGCAGATGAACACAAACTTTTCTTTTCCCATGCAAAAGTTACAAAAGACGTGTGTGAATTTGAAGTGAATATATGCATTTGAAGAATATTGAACAACAAAAGCAAATGTCAAATATGTGTCATGTGTTGTCTGAATCACACAATTTATTTAACAACATCCAACTTCTGATGGACAGTGATTCTGCATTTTTAGTCATGTATGCATGTAGCTTCCTCTCCTGAATCTGTTTGTATTCTGAAACATTTCTAGAAATGCCTGTGTGAATGAACCCAGACAACAGGCAGATGTTAGCCGCTGGTTTTTGCTGGGTTTCTTGGCTGGCGTGAGCTGAAACAGTTCGGGCTGCTCCGCTCCGGTGTTGGCTGGAGTAGACTAGCCGGCTGCATGGTGCAGCTGTGGTCCTTGTGTGTTTGTGCGAAGTGTTAATTGACAAGCGGACGCTGAAGGTCAACAATACAGAGCTGCTCGAGCCTGGGCCGTACTGAATGATGTGTGAGACCTTTGGTTCCATTTGCAGACAAAACAAACATTGCAACCTTGCTAGCTGCTGTCATGTTAACATGTTAACATCACTAGAGATGCTCTGTTATTTAACTTAGCAATGTAAAACATGGCTAATGTTGAATATTTGGGATACGTTAGTCAAGAATTGTAACCTGACCGTTATAAATCTCCCCTAACTGTGATAAATGTGAATCTATTCAAGTAATTTCTAACTATTCACAACAAAACGCTCCTGTAACCTAAAGATAAGCTTGAAAATAACAATTAGGAGGTTTGACAGTAATGATATTTGGTTTCATTGAGGGATTTGTACCCTATTCAGATAGGAATCCACATCCCAGAACCTAATAGCACAAAATCTTTGATGCTGGGAAGATTACATGTTCAGGTACTATCAGTGGTACCTATTAACACTCAGTCTTTCTTTAGGCTAATCAATTCTTGGAGGCCTGGAGCATAATCGTGTGTAAATGTTCCAAGATGTCAGTTGGAGTTTTGTTGAATACAAAAGGATCTATTATTTTTTTCTCTCTGATTACAATCTGCTTTCCCTCTCATTATGGTTTCTCATAAACGCACACTGAGTCAGACGGCTCAGAGAGCCTTTTGCATAGATCTGAGTCATACTCAAAATAGCATGAAATTCAAACTTTTTGCATTGTCAGCCAGTTTAGGTTTTCTTTTTCGACCACCGATTTAACTGGATGTGGAAGCGACAGCCACTAGCAGACAGTATCAAACTCAAGTGTGTGAGGTAGGATTTCAAAGAAAGTTTATGCTCTTGTAATTCTGACATACTCTTTGAATAATCCACCACATTTTTCCTTATGAAACTGAAACCTCTTATAATATGACCACTAAGTCGCGCTTGAAAAGTACTTCTTGGGATTCAAATACTGTTTGGTGTGTATATGAGTTTACAAAGGCTCTTTCTCAATACGCCTCTTACAAATAATTGTTATAAATGTTTAAGTCATCTTTTAGCATATTCGTTTGTTTGTGTTTTAATCAAAGTGTTCTGGCAGTTGGTAGTTCCATGTATTTTTTTGCAAAGATGCCAAGAAAAACATTATGTTACCTGTATAGCAGAGATGATACACTGTAAATGATGATGCACTCTGCATCATTTTAGGTGGAACAGAAAATAAACCAAATAAACCCAGCCATATAAACTCCATTGCCAGCATTGAAGACAAGTGACTCTGCAAATAATTTCACTCTTTTACTTTTGTGCGAATCTAACAATTAGCTTTGCTGCATTTCATCTTATTTCTGTCTCTTTGTTCTGCGGTACTGAAGCGAGTAACTCATCTCTTTTAATCGGCTAGGTGCTGAAGAGCTGAATTTGACAGTTTGTCTTTGTTTAAATGTTGTTTTCACATGCTAAAGTTAAGAAATAACCTTCTAGGTACTGTTCAGCTTCTAGATACTATGAATTGGATGTTTTTCCTTAACATTGTGTCCTGTGACATAATTATACAATGTTATATTGAGGTCATAGGTCTGAAGAGTAGCCATTCGAATATAAAATATACACAATACAGAAAATACAAATACAAATTCAATTTTTTTGTGCTAACACTATTGATCACCAAAACATCGTGGTTCTTCTTAGAGGCTGGTCATTATCAGTTATGTTGGACTTTAACAGACTTCTGTGCTGTTCAATAGGCTGATACAATATAATGATGTACTACTGCCCTTGACCAGCTGTAGAAGCTGTGACATATATTTTTAATCTTGATGAGAAGAGGTGAAGAGCCCATGCCCTTCTTGTTTGAGGATTGTGTTAACACCTTGTCACAGTAGCAGCCCTACACTGCATGAGTCATCTGTTGTTGCTGACCTTAAGTTGTGAATAATTCCACTTGGAAACTATTTAAACAGATCAGTGAAATGGCTGAAATAGACACGATTGCAAAGAGTTTAAGGATGTGGCCAAGACTGCTGTTTTATTCAAATCTAAAGTGTTTTTCAGCAAAACAGCTCAGGTTTGAGCAAGAAGAGCCAAACAGAAGTGTA
This sequence comes from Rhabdalestes septentrionalis, assembly GCA_037832545.1. Taxonomy (NCBI): domain Eukaryota; kingdom Metazoa; phylum Chordata; class Actinopteri; order Characiformes; family Alestidae; genus Rhabdalestes; species Rhabdalestes septentrionalis. The sequence goes on along the minus strand of JBBMFX010000007.1, from coordinate 6,270,875 downwards.
AAAAAATAATTCAGCCATATATTTGTTAAAAGAAAACAAAGATTGGAGAATTTGTGGGCACTCTTTGTGTGTGTGTGTGTGTGTGTGTGTCTGTATGTGTTTGTGTGTGTGTGAACCAGCGGGATTTTCACGCAGTCTATTCCTGCCTGAGGTTTCGTCCTCTCAACCTCCCATAAATTCCCCAGCATCAATGAACTGACACATTTATGCCTGACATTAATATTAAGCTCTTGTTTAAAAATTGGTCTTTTTTGGCATTTTTTAATAGTTTTGGAAACGTTTTTGTCTGCTTTGGTATTATTTCAAAGTCAACACCAACTTATTTAGTTTGGATGTAAACATCTACATCAGGAATGTTGGAGCCTTCTGAGCTAACAGCTAACCAAATAGAAAACCATAGTCTTACAGGCCAGCTTGAAATTTGCTTATACTTTCAGGTAAGCATGTTTGACACTGGAACACATTGCTGCCTTTTTCAGAACAGAATGCAGCAATTAGTCCTGTCCAGTGATTCAGCGCCTCAGCTGAAAGTGCAAAGTGGGTCACGACATTACATAGTTTTGAAAGAAAGTGTAAAAAAAAAGAACATATAATAACAAATTTAGAGTTTACGGAGTAATATTAACATTTATAATATTTTATGTAAATATAATGAGAGATTAGTGTTATACTGAATGCAAACATTGAGAGCAAAACTAAACAATTAATAAATTTAATTTAAATAGAAATTTATTCTAGAGTAATAACTCAGTTAAGTTATATCTTTAGTTTAGATGAATATCTTTAGTTTAGATGAGTATTTACAGGTAAATTCTATTCTAGTTTAATATTCAAAATGCACCATGGGGGGGCTTGTGTGAAACGGCATTTCGATACCCTGTATACGGTGTATATTGTGGTATTGACAATAAACCTCTCTTGAATCTTGAATCTTGAAGTTCTGTAATGATAGGACTATTTATCTCAGTACTTTAGAAGGTTTAGGGGTAAACAAAAAAAATAATAATTAAAAAAGGTCAAAAGAAATGTTAAACACTTTCATGAGTTAAATTGAACTGCTTGGATTTTGAATGGAAATGCATGACAGTCGGAACTTATGTGAGTTGATGTGGAATGACCCTTATGTCTCCATATTTCTTTTTGTCTTTCAATGCGGTAGGTTAAACAAAAATAAAGTCTCACATCTAACCTTGCTGTCTCCAAATTGGTTAGTGGTCTGTCTGTTGTTTTGGGCTTTTTTGTCGTTTTGGCTGTAATCTTGGTTTAGTGACTCAACCGAATGAAAGGGCACCATGGCTTGCGGCGATGCCAGGAGGTTTTGAAAGCTTCTCAGACACTGTTAGAAGCCAGAGCTCCTTCACACATGAGCCACATAGAGGAGAACGCCAAAACTGTTCTGACTCACACACAAACTGAAGAGAACCATTGAGGTCTGAAATGTTAAACAGCCACCGAAAAGCCAAAAGAGACTGAAATGAGTTCACTGGCTTCGACTGTGTTTGTGACGCCAGAGCTTTTTGGGGATATTTGACATCTAAAATGCTGTGATATTATTGAATTATGATGTATATTTCTCCATTTGGTATCTGAATTCGTGGCACCGCTAACCAAAGGCACATGTCGGCGAGGAGAAATCACATGAATCTTAGTCACTGCCATGTTTCTCAAAGATTACTACTGGCACGTTTATACAAAGTCATAACATGCCATAATGAATGTCAGACCTATGTCAGACGCCCTGAACACACTGCAGTGTACGGTGTGTAGCACACATTGGACCTGCTTCAGACAAAGGGCCCTTCTTATCATTGCCATCTGAAAATCGCACACCACCTACATTCAAACAAACCTTTCAACTACGGCTTAGAGTTCCTGCTGAAAAATGAAATGAATGCTGCTAAAGCGTACCTCCCACCGACACAGCTACCATAGAAGTGCACTTTGTTTTTTCATCGTGGAATGGCTCATCTGTCATTTCTCTGCTGTAACTGATACTGTAGCAGTCCTCCTGAGTGCCATAAAATGAGTGACTGTTAGATCAACAACAGCACTGTGCTGTCAAACTCCCGCTCTCCTTCTTTTCACCGTTATTGAAGATTAGGCAATACTTTGTTTTCTTTACTCACGGATGTAGATTACCTGTCTGCCGTCTCAATCATACACAGTTTGCAAAGCTAATAAGATGAGCAGAATTTTGATGGAAACAAGAACTCTTGATTAAAGGCATTTCTTTCAAGTGATAAGTACACAAAAGATGAGAGTTCAGTCAAAACAGCCTCAAAGCATGCAGTTCGACACATGCTTAGAGGTAACAGTTTTTACCAACTTTACAAGTGAGCTTTGCATTGAAAAGTGAATTACAGATTTATAGCATCCACTTATGTATTTGATTAATTATTCTGGCAACAGGGTCTGTGCAGTTTGCCAGAAAACTGCCTCTAAAATGCCCCTACAGTGTCTAGCAGATACAGTAAAACTGATTTGTGGTGTTTGTAATTAGAGCGTGGCATAGGAATTGCTGTTTGGGAGTGATTGTTCCCAAATTGAGAAGTGGAATTGCTAGGGGCATAAAAATGCCATAATTAGCATTTTTCATCCATTTCAGATCCTACATCAAGACTTCACAGCTGCTAGTGGTTCTATTTCAGCACAATATACTTAAATGGCAACAATATTTTAAGACACATTCATTAAAAGTGTTTACTGTAACTGGTGTGCTTATAAGGATTCCCAATATGCTGCAGAAAGCTGAAAATAATAAGGGCGCTCCATTTTGAAACTGAAATTCATGTCCAAGAATATGGCACACGTGAATTACATGAAATATTTTACTATATTTTACTATATTACTCTCAAATTCAGAGAAATGAAGATGGGGCACAAAAATGAAATGGGAATAAGACATAAAGGCTGTGTTTCAAATCGGACACCTTTATACAGATAATATTATGTGCTGTAGTATGTGGATTGGGACACGCCCAAAAATGAGGAAGACAACAAAATAGGCTGGAGGAGAACAAACATGAAATGAACACCAAGGATTTGCAGGTGGAGAAGTGAGTGTTCGCAAACTCTGATAACTGCAAAACCGAGAAATGAAATCATTCTTTGCAGCCATTTTGTACATCAGTCTAGAATTCATCTGGTCAGAGTTATTCCGTTATGAGCTACACTGCCTTTTGGGCTGGAATAATCTGTTGCTACACTGACTTTGACATTTTGAAGAGTCTGGCATTTAATTCTAGCAACAGCGTTTGTGTGATCAAAGTGCTTGACAAAAGTGGAAACGATACTTGCCTACACCTTGTTCTCATCTTTCCTTCTGATGTCCAGTGTATTAAACAAGTGTATTAATTTATCAAATACATTGCTGTTAGCCAACCAATACATTACTCCGGCTTACAGCCCTAAAACGTCCAACTTGGTCCTAACATTCAGCTGGGTCTGTTAACTTTTTAAAAGTACCCCTCATTCACTTCTCATGGAGACACATGATGTTTTTGTACCTTTTCCAAACTTTTTAAAATGGAAAATTAAATCAAAAACTTGGAGCAAAGATAGACAATGCAATTTAAATATACATGCAAAAGAGAGTGGCCCAATTTTGTTCCCTACGGGAAAGTACTGAACACATGCGCTTGATGGTTCCAGCCCTTTGAGAGGGTTTGTTTCTGCAGAGACTCTGATTTGTCTGAAAATGCAGTGTGCATTAATCTGAAGAAGGTAACCAATTATTAATTTGGGGGTGGTATTTCTGTGGTGCTCATTCTTCCGTCTTCAGGCAGACTTGATGAATTGAAGACACAACTGATGTGAAAGCACTGCCCCTGGCCAACACCTTGTGCTGCTGCCAATATGAGGTCACCATCTGGATAGTGTTAATGGCAGGCTAATCTCACTAATACCGCAGAAAAGAGCTCCCCCTTGGAGATCCAAAAAAATCCCACTCGAGGACCCTGCTATGAAAAAATAAAGGACTGTTCATTGATATGGAAACTGTCTTGAAACCCAAAGCTGACAAAATATTTATCCCTGTTCACAAGCACCATGTGGTTTGACTAAAGACATAAACATAAACAATAACGGCCAGTTTGGATATGAATATAGAGAATCCCCTCAACAGTTTTTAGTTATCACTTTCTGAATCTTTCAACAAGGAGATCAAAACAGACTAAAACAACACTCATCCTCAAGAGTTATTGATGAGTTTGTGTTGAGTAGTATTTAACTGTTGACTGTGGATAACTTTCAGGAGGTGCTGTGTTTAGCTCTAGTTAAAGTTAAGCTGCTGGAAGTTTGATAATGTATAATTTGTCATGGCCCCAAATGATCATTCTGCTGCTGAATAGCACTGGATCCCCTGTTTTTCAGCGCTTTAGAAAACGTTTTTTTGTGCGGTCAGGAGCGGGCCGCAGGGGACAGCTGGGAGGTTGCCCATTACCGTTTAAGCTGTGTTTAATTTCCAATTTTGGAAAAGCCAGGATGTGGCTTCAAATGAGACAAACCAAGGCCTTGCTTTCCTCGCCTGTCCTCACACAATTAGCATTGCCCAATTTGTGAGAGAAAACAACTCTTACATTTGCAAGGAAATCGATGAAAACAAATGGTCCTTGAAAAAATACACAATGGCGCACAGCTCACAAGACTTCAATAGGATTGGGGGGGAATATGGCAAAAACAATTATTCAGTGTCAGCAGCCATCAGCCTATCATCTCTGCATTGCTCTGACTGCTTCTGGCACTGCTTTGGCCTCAGAGACAGGAAGGGCAGGCAGCAAGTCCGTCAGTGACTGTATGGCCTCAGCCTCATTTAGCCAAGTGTGATAAGCCTCATTTAGTCAAGTGAAGTTCTGAGCTGTGAGGCAGATCCTGCACTCACATAGTGTTGTGTGTCATGTGGAGTATAACGCAAGGTAGAAAACGTACAGTAACTTTGCACAAGTAAGGAATGGACAAACAAAGGGACTGTACTGGGAACATGTATCATTAAGCCTACTAAATCTTTACCATTTATAAATGCTTTTGCATTTATAAATGCTTTTGCCTCATATAACCCTCTCACTAATCCTAAACAAACACATTAGCAAATGTCAGTGATTCCTTCAACCCAGGAGAGAAAGTCCTGCCTAACTCGTGTAAACTTTTCCTGCGATTTTCTTCTGCTT
>JBBMFX010000007.1:6233827-6259781 GCA_037832545.1 Rhabdalestes septentrionalis | reverse complement strand
GTGATTGGCTGTTATGCAAATCTAACGTGCTGCTCGATTGGCCCTTGTGTTGTCTGTATCAGCGCATGCTCTAAAACGGAGCAAACTAGTTTTATCGAGTTTTATAGGCTGCGCATATCATCGTGATCGTCCTCCTATTTTATCGATAATAAATGGAGTTCGTTTTATCGCCCAGCACTAGTTAAGGGTGTCACCAACTAGATTCTTCTTTGACAAGCTGTATGAAAGCAGGCCAAAGCAAGCCATTATTTTTCATTAACAGGCACCCGCCAAGCTTTAGGGTGTTTGTTTAACCGACAGACTGATGGCATTAGAAACACCTGAGGTGGTGGCTGCTCTCTCTGACACACATTTTCAAGACCTGCAGAAACATGCAGCTCATAAGATTCCAGTCTAAGGGACCACCTTCTGCAGAGGTGCTGCTAATCCACCAAGCCAATATTAAGTTGGCCAAAAAAAAATCATATAAGACAAGACATGTTTGGTGTCTGAAGTTTCTTTAGCTTTGGTTTTGCAATGAACTTGCAAGACAGGTAACTGAAACTGATAATCAATAAGCATCTTATGTGTAAGACTTCTTGGTGACCTCAGCTGAAGCCTATAATACTAAACAGCCAGTGGCCTAGTGGTTAGGGAGTTGCCCCTGCTATCAGAGAGTTGTGGGTTTGAATCCCAGGACTGCTTATGGCACCTCTGCATTACCCTTGAACTAGATACCATCCCCACACTTGGTGACTGTGTCAAATGCAGAGAAGAATTTTGTTCTGTTCACACTGTTTGCTGTTGTGCGTCCACAAATGGCAAAATTGACACTTTACACTTACACTTTAAAGTTAGGCCTGCAATATATACTGATGAACTTTGATGACAATTGCCTCTGTGCAGTTGGGTTGACTGGACTGGGCTGGACTGGGCGGGGGAGCTGCTGCTCCACCAATGCAGGTTACTTCTTCACGTCTCACTACACTGAAGAAACAACCAGAATACTGCAAAAGAACATCAATACATCATCTCTGAACCTTATGCTGAATATAAGGTGGTTATTTGCATGAACTCTTTTACATGATATTACCAGGCACTTTCAACATCACTTGCATGATGGTAAATCAAATGCAAATGTAAATCAGTAAATCAGTTTTGCAAAGGTTTACCTTTTTTATTTTGTATTTGCCATGCCCAATCAAAACATGATATTGTCGGTAAACTGTTAGCAAAAGACTGCTCACAAATGGATATAAATATATATTTTACAGTTGCTTATATTTACTTTTCCCAATCATTATAATTTTATATTATCTGTAAATTGTTGACAAAACACTGCTCACATGGCTGGTTTCTCAGGCTCGTTCAGCATTATTTTCACTGCTGTAAATCCGTAGTGCAAATAGGTTTTTTACATTTGCTTCTACTTACCATGCCCAATCAGTTCTTTTCCACTGCAGACCACTTTGTGTCACATTTTACAACACACACCCCCAAGAGGTTAAATTTCTGCAACAGATTTTTAAACAGTCATCTGCTATGCACCTTCTGCCTGAAGGGTGTGAAGCGCTAGATTTATGCCGGGCAATAGACGCAAAGAGCCTGTGGCTTTGTTCACCCAGTGGCTTCTTAGTGTAGTTGTTTGTTTAGTTATGACCCTTCAGTAGAGCAGGAAAGGAGTGAGTCAAGCTCGGTTGGTGCACCTTTGCTGGCCCTTGCGTCACCACCACCAGATGTTGGCCATTAATTATAAAGCTAAAGCTCTTTACCATCTCCTGAGGCAAAATTGTTCTAGGGTGATAATATGTGCTTGGGTACAATTGAAGTGAAAATATAGTATGAATTAAAGTTCAGCTGGTCCACAAGTTACACTCCAAGGAAGTTAAAGGTGCCTAGGAAGGATTTTTTGAAATGGTGTAGAAATGTAGAAAAAAAAATTCGGTTCCATGTAGGTCTTTTTCCCATAAACAGGTTGATAGCAATTGGTCTTACACTCTCTACTAAATTCATTAAAATGACAAAGATGTGATTTGATGCAGCTACAACTGACTGAAAATCAAGTGGTCGGAATATCTGGAGTATTTAGGGCTTAACTGACAAGGTTATCTTAGACTCTCGCCTTAAATCACTTTGAGGGCAAAAGGCAGTTGGACATTGCTCATGTCACACTCCCACTTCCAGAAAACATTCAGCTCAGTGACCAGTTGGATTTTCCCCAGTATTAAGGGAGGAAGACAGCAACTCCAAGGCCGTCCACAAGTCTCTCCTGAAAACAGACGTAATCTGTTCACTTGAGGGAATGCAGGAGACAAGATGGCTTCCTGAGGAAACAGAGCAGAATAGAGAGGTCGTTAGATAGGGCCCCGTCCCTCGCAGTTCTCGAGCCCAGCTTTACAGCACTTCCTCAGGAAGATGATGATTCATCAGCCTTACAAGGGATGCAGCTTACACTCTGTTTAATCCAATTGATTTCAGGATTTCAGCAAAGCTTAGTCATTTACACTCTTGATAGTAAGTGCTCCTGAAAGGTTCTTGACTCAGCTGGGTGGTCCTTGGGGAAATTTCAGATTTTTAATAAATTAATTGTGCCCATTAACTACAAAATAGTCATTATTCATTAAACACAATTACAAAATAATGATTTTTTGAAAGAAAGAGTGAAAGGGGACATTAGATATGTTTTTGTTGATGGCTCTTCAACATATAACATTAGTGAATAATTTTCTTTTTGAGAAGCGTTTCTTAATGTTTTTAAAGAAAACCATACAACAGGCTCTTCAAATAATATGAGAAAGTTCCTCAACCTTAGAAAAAAAACTGTTTAACAAGGCAGAACAAAATTCAACAATCTAGTCAGATTGTCTTGCAATTTTAAGAAATGTAAAATATCATTACTGATTACATGTTTAGTTGCATAATTTGTAGTTAGTACCAAATTACATTTCTTAAGCACTCCATCCAGCACAAAACATCCACTGAAATCTTCTTTTGACCATGGAGTCGCACCAGAGAGCCTTTTTTGGTGCCCTTGTTTTTAAGACTATGGCTCCCGGTTAAGCAACGTTTAATCTAATGTTGCCCTTTTCACAAGAATGTAAAAAATATTTTAATGGACATTCTTTAAGAAGACGTATTCCTTCAATAAAAAATAATAAACAGTCGAGGAATTTTTGGAAGAATTCAGAGTATCCACCATTGTGCCTACAGCAGTGAAATATCCCTGTCTTTTGGGACCTTCGGTTTTGGACTCAAGAAAGCACTGAGTCTTTGTTAGCAATACTGTTCCTCCCCCTCAGTCTCTCTCTCTCTCTTTCCCTCTCCCTCTTTCACACGCTTTAAGAAGAGCACATATCTGAGCTGTGAGTCACATCATAAAATCTAATTAAGGGCTGTTTGAGTCTATGTCTCCTTTGTTGGCTTCATATACTGTATTTTATATGATTTCAGAATCATCCAGGCAAAATTACGTTCCCAGGTTGACAGCTGGAATGGAAAGGACATCTAAAAGTTGGACATTAAATTCTATGTCATACATCATTATGATGAACCTACGAACCCCTCGGTGTGTTTTGGGTGTTCCTCTGTAGTCCCCTTTTTTTTATTTGCAAAGTTAGCACGTACGCAGCCAAAATAATATGGTCTGATGGAGAGGGGACTGTACTACATTGTTGTAAAAGAGAAGCTGATAAGTTCAAGCGTAACCAGAGCCTGAGTGGCCTTAAAGACTTGACAGTGTAATACATTTAGTGTGTTTTAAAAAGGAAATGTTAATGTATTAATGTAGTTCAATTAATGAGCCTGCCTCCTGCTCCCTCTCTGTTCCAAGAAATATGGCTCTGCAGTCTGCTCTGTTTCAGACCCTATATACCTTTAAGACTTCCCTTTATCTACTTTTTTATTTAAGTTGTCTGGTCTTACTGTTAGTCTGTTAGTCTGTTACAGCAGTAAGTTGTGCTGTAATCACAGATCAGTATTACTAAATGACTTGCAAAATCTATAGTAGAGTTTGTCGTGTTCCAGTAGGTTGGAGATTTGAATCAAATAGAGGTGTTTTATCAGAGAACTGTTACACTTTACTGATTATATAATGAGTGTGTTAGGATTCTAAAAGCTGAATTGCACGATGTTTATAGTGAAATGCCTTGCAGGCTGTGTTTGAATGCGCTCGGTATCTCAGGCAGACACCTTGGCCTTTAATGTTTTGGGGGGCTGATCTTAAGGAATGCTTTTGCTGGCTGCCGTGGGTCTTTAATAATCTACGGAATGGCAGTTTTGGGATGTGGCAGGGCTGAGGGAAAGATCTCCCACACAGACTTTATACACTGTGTCCACTGTTAGGGTTGAGTGGTATAATGATAGTAAGGTACAGTAAAAAAGATGATTAAAAAGATGACCAAATATGAGTTTTTATCCTCTAAACGTCTTTTAGTCAAAACCAAGTCAGCATTTGGTAACTTTTGACCTGTACGCAATTGTTGGCCTAAACACTGCAGTTCAAACACTACAGAATTTGTCCTATTTCATTTCTTTCTGTCACTCCAAAACTCTTGCATGGTGTTATGTTAGTATCTGTAGCCTGCTCATATAAAGCTAATGTCAGGTTAAATGAACATCAAAACCAACATAAAAACAACAGAACAGGTGTTATGTCACATTTCTGTCCCTCCAACTCCGACTGATGGACTTTATCAAAATTACTTTAAAAGTATTTATCTAAATCTGTTCTGGTTCATCAGTATGCTAGTAAGCTCCCCTCTCTTTGTTTTTATATAATTTGACATTTATTGCATTTCATGTATGTTCCTATTTATTAATGATGTAACCCAGTAAAACGTTTTGAAATAGTGCAACAGTGACAAACACTTTTACTTAGCATAAACTGTCCTAATATTTAGAGTCAGTTTACCTAAATGAAAAAGTGAATACCGCCTAACCTTGATGAATACCGTCTGTACCACTGTTGTATTTGGAAGTGGAATACCTTCCAAGGTTCATCTTTAAAAAAGGAGTGAATGTAGAATACACTGTGTAGTCCATTGACTACTGTAATCAGTGCTGAGGCTGCAAAGTGGAATGTGTTCATATGCAGCTATCGTGACATTCTGTAGTTGGGCCCCTACTGGAAATGGTCTCAGTCCAAGAATGAATGGATTCAAATCAATTATTTCAATTGCTGCCCAAGAGCTTCTCCCAGTGGAGAAACATTTTACAGTTCATCTGATTTTGTTTGGCTCGCTCCTGAGTTGCACGGACAGTATTGAATGTCAGATGAGTTATTCCACATAAGCCAGTAGCGGTAAAAGCTTGCACAGGCCATGATAGGATTACCATATGAGTGACACTGGGCTTCCTCTGGCCATCAGTGATGTGTCTTTGCAAAAGCTTCCCAGCCAAGATCAATGACAGTTTGAACAAACCTGTCATTTTTATTATTGCCTCCAAACACATCTTTATTTTTGTTTTCCAACAGAAGCCAAGTGACAATAGAGTATCTAACCAGGGGGCTTTTTAGACAACCTCCCCCCCCCCCCCCCCACTCACTTTTGATTTTGGCAAGCCAAAGCCCTTGGAATCTCCAAGGGATGTTCTGTTCTTAAAATACGATTAAGATGACGAAGTTCCAGGTTTTAGAACAGTGCTGTTTGGGCTTTGACATCTACAAGGAGGTTCATAGAATAAGTGTCCTACTGACTCCATCTGACATCCTTATGAACCACGCAGACATATTAGGAAGGTCCAAACAAGGAAGCACTGGATTTAAACACAGAAATCCATTCAGTCATCACCGAATGGATGAAGTAGGCCATCAGTGCAAAACGAAATAAGAGACTGTTGCCCAAATAGTGAGCCATTGAACACAACCTCCTTTGTCCATTCTCCCCGACATGACAAACACATCTGGTCCATATTTGAGCTTCCTGTGCCAGGATTGGCCTCCAGCAGCCCTTGGGTTTATCCTCACTGTTTTTAAAGACATTTTTACTGCTGTATCTCTGATGCCTTTACTTCACGGTTCCCCACTCACCCTGCTTGAAGCCATTATTGACACATGTTCAAATAAGCCACTATAAAAGTGACAATGACTTTATTTATTAGTTTTTTATTTATTTTTTTGTCAGTCTTTAACTTTAACCTGTGAAATAATGCCATAAAACATATTTAAGATGTTATGGAACTAAATATCTAGTTTTTAGTCATTTATTTGTCAGTTGTTGTTCAGTAATAAGTCTAATTCACAGAATGCTCCATGGCTAAGCCTCTGGGTGCAGTGCTGTATTTCGACTTCTGATTGAAGACAATTGATTTGCCTTTAGGTGCTGTTATGAATAAAACACTTTCTAGTCACAGTCAAAGCCAAAGTGAATAATAAAAATGAACAATAAAAATCGTGTTGCTTGACGAGGCCTGTAAAACATTTTCACAACAGTAAACCATTGTAATAAGCATAACACCTTGGCAGGCTGAGTTTGGCAACGCATCGTACGTACTTCGCGCGTTTCTCAAGCGATCAGAATATGATTACCAGTAGGTGTTAGAGAATTAATAGAAACACACACTCATGCTTTGACATTTTTAAGGGCAACAGTACACAAAGCTGAACTTTGAGTGTGTTAAAGGTCCTGATTTGTGTAACACCCTCATTATTTACTTTTAATCAGCGGGACAATGTGCAGCTCTATAAGAATCATCATAATAATCCCTGTTTGGCCAGAGACACAAAGCTTAATGTGTTATTTTAATTGATCAAGGCGAGGACCTTGATTAAACACAAAGCTTATGTTCTGTAAAACCTACTGCTTTCCTTTTGCAAAGACCATGCTGTTTTATAATGAGTGTTTTATACCAGAAGCGGTCATGAAGGTTTTATAAAAAAAAGCAAAAACATCTACATGTTAGGCGTCCATGATGGTCTTAAATATAAAGTGTCAAGTGGAGCCAAAAAGTCATATTTTGGAGTTCTGCCACAAAACTACTCTGGGTTCCCTAAAGAACCTTTAAGTTCATTCAGTACGGTTCAATTTTATTGACATTGTACATATACACCAGTGTACAGGAAATATACACTGGTTTCTACTGTTACCAAATCTAAGTCTGTACGTTTGTCTGTATATGTCACATTTTCATTAAATCAGTATCATAAGTGTGTAAATGAATGATAGTTTAAAGAACATGTTTGATCAGTATAATATAACTGATATAACCATTTGAAATACAATTATGAAATATAAAATTAAATAATTGCCATATAAAAAATTGTGAATAATGATTTATCTATGAAAGTACAAGCCAGAAATGCTCCTTTAGTGAACAAAATTTTTGGCATCACATAAAGAACCCCTTGTGGCACCTTTTTTGAATGTGTACTTTTCTCTGGTACTGCATGACCTGGTTTCTGCAGGATCTCCTTAGTCAGGCACTTCATTCCAACTCACTGTAGAAAATGACCATATTCAGAGATTAATTACACACTACAGGCTGGAATTGCTTAAATATTTTTCTGTGTCTGTTGAAAATATATGTTTTATGACTAGAAAAGGACAAAATGTGTTAGTCCACTTTGTGAGTCTATGTAGTGTATTAATTCCACTTGTGCACGTCACTCTGTGGCCAGCTACCATGGAGGTTTTAGTCGCAGGATTATTTCCAAGTCCCTGCTCTTTAAAGTCATTGTGGAGGAGCAGTGTGTGACAGTTTGTTGACCTATGGGGCATTACCCGTGGTTGAGGAATGGAAGTGCGGCTCTTGTGGTGTTTAGAAGAGCGCCGGTCTGTGCTGTGTTTGTGGTCTGACTGTCTTCTTCGTCCAGCCACACTCAAACGCACAGCCTCACTTTCCCTCACACATCATGCAGTGACCACATCACAGACCAAATGTAATTTATCCAAGTTACTTAATTCAAATGTGAACATCATTTATGTTTTTCATCAACACCGTCATTTCTACTAGTAACCCTGAAACTTCAGTACTGACATATATTGTACTGAAGTTGTTTGTTTCATTCATTTGGAAATGATATCCATCTGTGAATTCAATGCCACACTGTTTTAGTGCCCCTCAAAGTGCCCCTGTATTCCATTCCTTCAACACTGTCACTCATCACTTTGTGGGGTCTGCTGTTTGCATGAAGGACCAGAGAGCCTGGACTGTTTGGTGCAGAATTGTAGGTAAATAAACCCTCATGAGTCGCCCTTGCTTTGTTACAGGACATACTAATCCCTCGTAAAGTCAATTACTACTCCATTTACTATTCCAAATGCAAGGGCTTGTATTTCCTAAGATGAATGTGTATTGATCCTTTTATATAATAAAATAACAAAAAGCATAAGCGTTTTAAAATTCTCAATGTCTCCTTACATTGAATGAACATTTTACAGAGAATGGTGCCATAGGTGGTGCAGTTTTAGAGAATATTTTAATTGTAAATGTGTAGCTTCTGAAATGTAAGATTTTCTTACAAAAGTTACATTGTTTTGGGAGCACTTTGTTACCGAATCACATATATCCATTAAAAATGAACATAACCTTAACACTGGTCCTAAACTTAACCTTTACCCAAAAATATAAAAATCTAACCCCCTCTGTGCTCCTAAACCTGCCTCTGGATCTAATTCTAACCCCACCTAGGTTTGAACATCTGTAGAAAATTCATTGGATACTGCCCTAGAGGACTCCAGAATAATATTGTACTGATAAAGTTTGCCTTTATTGGAACCTATTTACATTCAATCTTAAAAACCCTGTTTGTCTCTGAGAAAGAAGTGATGATTTGTCTTTTGTTCTGTTTTTACAGAAACATATTTGCCAACAGCGGTTTTCATTATCAGTCACAATGAAGACTAAGCCTTTAGCCTGGGTTTACCTCACACACATAGTAGGAAAAAAACTGTAATTATAAATTGAATTATGTATTGCAGGCTGAACAGAGGCTGAATGTGTGGGCCGATAGTGTTTATCAGAGGTCCGTAGAGGCACAAAATTGCGCACTCTCATTCCCTTTGATATTTTGATATTACTGTAAATGATGTAATTTATGAGGTCTGAATTTAATCGAATGAGACACATGGGCTTATCTGGGCACACCATTAGACTGTAATTTCAGACCCTCTAATGTTCTGACCCGGGAATTTCAGTAATATTTTAGTTCTTTGTTTTAAACCTCAAAGTATTAACGACACTGCTCTTTCTGCAGAGGTGATATGTTTTCCAAATCTGGAGAAAATAGGTAATAACCAAGCTGATTTCTCATGGAACAATTACCCATGACTTGGCACAGGTGAAGTCAGTTATGAATATCCCCCTTTTCCTCAGAGTTTACTATTGTTATCTTTTTATTACTAATAAATAAAAAATTTTGCTCCTGTTGATCTGTATGGGGAATGTTTTTTTTTTGTTGTTTAATTCCAATGTACTGCTCGGACAACTGCGCTGCACTCAGTTTTCTGACTGTTTCAGGACACAGTTACTGCAGGACTAACATCAATATTCACCCCCCCCCATCCCCACCCCCCAACTACTTCGTTCATCACATCACTAGAACGCGTTTTCATCAGGGGACAAATGAAGTCAGAGATTTCTGTGCCAGCGTTGCTCTCTGTACTGTTTCATTTTTTTTGTAAAATGGCACAGGCGCTGAACTCAAACTGCGCCCAGTGGCCCTTACATGATGAACGGCCCTAAAGCTGCCAAAAACACCAGCGGTATATCAATACCCAAAGCGAGAGAGAGCAGTGTGTAACACTAGGCCGCATTACTGCTAATGGTGGTGGATTTCAGCAGCTCTTTCCTATATCGAGCAGATAGACAGGATCACCTGAGTGAACTCTCACCCGGACAAACGGATTGCTGGATTTCCCCTCTGTGTGAATGCCCTCGCAGGACTATAACCAATCACTGGCCTGACCCAGAACCTCCAGGTTTATAAATCTTTGTAGCTTTCAGTGTATCATGATTAAGTTTATGGAGAGTACACTGCCCGTCAACAGACTGAATTTCCTGAAAAAATACATACATCCATATATCCAGAACATATAAAGAGTATAAGCTGAAATTATGCAAAAAACTGTCGGAACCTCTCAGGGATGATTTAAAAAGGATAAGTGCCATTCCGCAGCTTGATATTATAAAACATAAACGCAAGCATAGACACTGAGTGCATTTTTAAGATGTGCTTAATTTTGTTAAAAGAGGTAATATACAGAGGGTAAAGAGAAATGACCATGATTTAAATGAGTACATTAGTGCAAAATGGTTCTTTTTTGACAGTTTTATTTTGCAAACTGTTTAAGCGCATGTGTAGGAATCTGTTGGCAAGCAAGTTTAAATGAAGGGTTTGAGTACTAATGAGTGCTGATATTTGAAACGTGTGGGCTTTGGCATTGTTTCCAATGTAATGCTTGCGCTAATAATGCATTATTACAGCTTTTATAAAGTGACCTTGGGATGTGAACAAGGTAATATAAATAAATCTTTTTCATTATTCTTGTTATTGTAATTATCATACACATATAAAAACATCAATGATATTGAGATGTAATGATACACACTGATTGGTTTGGCTCAGAAAATACAGAACCAAATGTTCCAAAGTAGCTCGTCCTTGTGGAAAACAGGGATGTCAGTAAAAGAATCGATAGGATGTATCCAGATGCCTAGTACTAATCAGCAGTTCAGTATTAAATTGTGGTGTGCATGGCATTGTTTAACTAAATATTGTTTCTCCCCCAGGCCACACAGGTCGCTTACTGAAATCCCTGTGCTTCACCAGTTTGACTTTTCTGCTGCTTCACATCATCTATCAGATCACCCTCAACAGCCTGTTGGCAGGAGACAACATTGAGCCCAACTTCAGCTGTAAGTACCTCATCATCGCCAGCTTCAGGGTATGCTGTTCTCAAACAGTACTGCTGTGGGTTTGCTGCACCACCGTGACAATTAGAAAAAAGAGAAATGTAATAAATGCAGGTAAACATGAGCTCAGCACGGTGGTCGGGGTGGGTTTCCAGGCACAACTTTAATCCTGAATAAAACAAACAGTCAGAGAGCCGAGCGGCACCTGGGCCGGGCTTGGCGTGGGTGACCTGAGGTCAACACCCCTCGTCTGTGTCCTGTTACCTCTGACACGAGGGGGCTGTAGCAGCAGAGCCCCACAGCACCGCTGGGCGTGGACCCAAACATTGCAACAGGCGCATAGCGCTAGCCACACTCTCCCGGCAGCTCTAAGCCACAACATCTGTGTGCAAGATGGGGATCCGTGCATAATGAACAGAAAAAGTGCCCAAGCCCAGCAGAACTGTATTCAAATACTGAATCTGGGCCTAAGGTCATCTGTCTCGTGTCTATACGCAGCCATAAAAAATACGCAAACGACAACCGGGGGCCCTCAATCGAACATTCAGGTTTTCACCAGAGACCCTTGCAGATATTTATTTTGGTTTGTGGGGTGAATGGTTCTTCAGTGACGTCACTGCAAAATTGTAAATCCGGTCTAGACGGGGCATTGCTTTGCTGTTGTAAAGGTGTGTTAATGGCCTTCTTAACTGAACGTTGTTTTGAATGGGGATAAAATTAGCAGCCAGCTAAGACTTACAGATGACGATCACAAAAACACACATGCAATAAATGATAAGCTCTTTCGTGTGGTTTGATACACAAAAGGAGCCATATCTTGGGAAAAGGCTATAATTAATTCCTTGTCCTTCAAGCATATTATTTTGTTATTGACTTTTTGAGTAAATAAGCCTTATTATATAGGACCTTTGGCTTACAAATAGATTTTATGCTGTTTATGCTCTGGCATCTTTGAGGAAACACCAGACCATCACACCTAATTGTACGTTGATCTAAAAAGCTTTCACTATCTAATCAAATTTGCTCATGATTTTCATTGCTCAGTCTAGATGAATTTACTAATTGAGAAGTGGAGGTATGCACTGCCAAGGGTGGGAGCCTACAAAGAATGAATGTAGCAGAAAATCAAATCATTTTATTCAGACTGAAAAATGTTTATGGTGAGGAACTAAGTGTAATGACTTTTCTGTCTGGTCAAGCACATTCTAATTGAAACCAACCGCATGGCGATGAAGGTAACAGCTGGCATATGAAACCATTTAAACTGTTTGCTCTAATGGAGTCCCAGAGAGTTTTACTGACAGACTTTATATTTGTGTATTCATCAGGTCTCAGGTTTATGAACATCAATAAGCTGATCCGTCAGGCGTTAAGCAATTGTGCAGTTCTTTCACGTAAAACTGTGTCTGTGAAACTAAATTTGACTGAAAGGGATTAAAGCTGGATGGACGCAGGTGAGCAAAGTAATGAATTTGCCAAAAGGGCAGTATTGTTAATGGTGATTAGTGAGGAAGTGGACGGATGCAGGCTGAATGCATAAACACACACACACACCCACAGCTTTGATGAGTTCAGGTATCTGGGCAGCGGGGCACAGCGCAGCAGGGTGACTGGAGCACATGCTGGACAGATGTTCTACTGCATACCTGTCCATCCCTATTCTATCATCTGTAACCAGATAGATTAAAATTTTTACTATTAGTTAATCAGATCACTAAAAGGATGGAAAAGTATGTATAAAGAAAATTATATATATGAACATCTTTAATGAAATATATTTTTATGCAGTTTTCATAGTATATATTTTTAGATAGTTTATACGATTTAGATTAATTTTAGATGTAGAGGCTCATTTGAACTATTTATAGCCTGAAACTATGTGTACAGCTACTACAATGCCTTTGTAATACACTATAGTTTTCCATACTGTATTGAAAATCTCTTGAAACAAAACTGTTCACCTTAATGGTCAAAGGAATACATTTAAAATGAATTGATGATGTACTGAGCGGCAGTCAATAAATGGTGAAAGACCAAAAAGGGAAGATATTTTGGGGGCCAAATTAACC
The DNA here is from genome assembly GCA_037832545.1 of Rhabdalestes septentrionalis. Taxonomy (NCBI): domain Eukaryota; kingdom Metazoa; phylum Chordata; class Actinopteri; order Characiformes; family Alestidae; genus Rhabdalestes; species Rhabdalestes septentrionalis. Next base: position 6,246,882 of record JBBMFX010000007.1, on the reverse strand, counting down.
CCAACTAAAGAGATAAAGCAAATATCTAAGTAAAAATAGAGACCAATATTGAACCAAACCAGGAGGTATATGTAATACAAAAGCTGTAGCTGAATGCTATATTAGAGCTATAATCAGGTAAGAAAATGACAGAAAAAGCAAAGCCAAAGTATAAACTAGGGAAATACTGACTGGGAAATCAAGCAGGAACTATGGCAGGTAATGGGAAAGTACAATGCTGCTCAAGGAACATAAAGAATTACTTGGAAACGAGATCCTTCAGTCACTACTGAAGTGCTCCGAGCTGTAGGGAGAGATTGGTTTGCTAGAATGGCTGAACATGCTGTAGAAACCAATGAAACTGAATCAGTGCTTGCTCTACTGTTCAAATAAGATTTACTTTAGTTATGTTGCGTATCTGTGTAGAAATCATTTTATTTTGGTCTGACAGGGTTTCACACTGGACAATTGCTTATGTTTGACAACATGGCTTGTTCCAATATCTGAAGAGAAGTCATTTGAAGAGAACTTCATTGTCCCTGCTTCAATAACAAGTCATGTGAGAGCATTTACACAAACAGATGGAGTGTGATTCAGTGTTGCTGTAGAACATTTTCCAAAAAAAGGTGGCATTAAGGGGAGAAAATACCTTCTCTGAACCTTCCCTGAACCTTTTTATGTGTCTTTAACACTGGAAAGGTTTTTATGGCAGTTTGTTGCGATTGTTCTCACTGCTCAGTCAAGTTTTCTAATTCTCATTCTAATCCTTCAGGAAACCCCAATAGGGCAGCTCAGCAAATAGCTGAGCCAATTAATCAGTTAATTAATAGGACTTTACTGATTTGAATTGGGTCTGTTAAAGTAGAAAAACACTCCAGTGTGCAGGTGTATTGGGGGTAAATTCCAAAAACTGATTAAATTCCACTCATCCAACAATGTTTCTGTCCCCAAATAAGGCCTGAGTGTATAGTTTGTGCCAATTTCTCCTCCGAGAATATAGCAGTTTACTTATGTGATCCTCATTTCTCACCAGAAGGACAGCATTCCTCATTGGCTTATGCCTAAGAGTATTGTTCGCTTTATAGATCCATTTCTCTCCTGCACATTCTCCATCAATCCCCAGTCCACCTTCAGTTAGCAACAAATGCTCAAGCTGTTTCAGCATCAGCTCAGAACATTATAGGTTTAACTGCTGAACTATTAAAAAAAACATAAAGAGGGATTTAATAATGGTGTCAACAGTGACTACACAATTCCGCCTGCCTGTTTATGAGTTCAGTTCTCCTCTCCAGCCTTTAAATAATTACAGAGAAGTCTGGAAACTTACATATAAACAAGAAGCCCTGTGCAATTGTTCACATTTCTGGCACCGTTTCCTTTGTTTTCATCTTGGTCAGCAGTGGCCTTAGGAGTGGGATGAGTGACAGTCTGCAGTCACAACCCAGCTGGACTGACAATGCCTTCCCATGTCCTCAGACAATGGTGCAAATAGTAGGGCCTGGCTGGAGATTTGTCCAGTGTCAGTGTTGAGTTTTGATATATCAGTCGTGCTCTAGCTAACAGAACAAATATGTAGATAATATGCTATATGCAATAATCAGATATCACGTAAGCCTGTAAAGCACATGACACTGAGTAAAGTAATGTATTAAATGTATCTGACTGAAAAATATGCATTAATTATAGGTACATCAACACAGTGTTAAAATAATAAACTAATTGACAAACAAATAATTAAATAAAAAATGGTAGCTATGGAATTTATTAAATTTCATAGATATCATTGAATTTATTTATTTGCAAGCTCAACGCTATTATTTGAACAGGGCCCTACTTCTCAGCAGCTACATGTTCCTGCTCCTGACATCTTTAAACTTTATCTCTACGCAAGACTGGAAGTGTCACTTACGCCAAAGATGACATCTACCTCCCAGTAGCTGTTGGAAGGGAATAAATTTGAGTCGGTTGTCAAAAAATGGACCGTATGTCCCTGTGAGCTCACCTGTGGTAGGGTGCAGAAACACAAGCTTTCTTTTTGTGGAGCAGAGCTGGGAGAAGCTTACAGATGAAAGGATGTGAAAAATGACTCCCCACGCTCACACAGGGATTGCTGTGGCAGGCGCCAAGCTCCTGCATGAAGCGTTACCAGCTCTGGCCCTGAAAACGAATGCTAATTCCTTCACAGTCCATTGCACCCAGACACTTGTACTTGGAGGCTTATTGACAGGCGCGCTCTTAAAGGTGCCAAAACATGTTCGCTGAAGTGATGCCTCAGAAGAACCATGTTTAGGTTCCTGAAGCAGTGGATCTCAAACCAGTCATCGGACCTCCCAGCTGTTCACTCTTTCGGCTCTTTAAGATATTCAGTTGTCGTAACGGGTGTGTTTAAAATTAGGCATATCAGTGCGAAGATCTTGTTGGAGATTAATGAAGCTGCACATAATGTAAATGTTTAATATCAATATCAATACATTATTTTCTGGAACATTTATTTGTAATAAATGTAAATATTAATTTGTAAATAACAAGGTTGTCAACTGACAGTTAAGACAGTTCATGCAAAAGAAGTAGTAGAGATATGTAGAGACAGGAGTCATGCCCCCCCCCAAAAAAAAAGTCACCTGTGTGGAAGGCAGGGGTATCACACACTATTCTACCCCATCTACCAGGAAATTAAGATTTACCGTTATCCCACAGACAATAAAAACATTCAGTGTATGGATGTAAACAAGTGCATAAAAATTAACAAAGAACTTTATTTAAAAATTTGGCTGCAATTTATGCTACCCACTGTATTTAAAATGTTAAAAGTATAAATTTTGTCGACTGTATTTGAAAAGTAATTAAAGTGACCTGGATTGTTTAAGATTTTTTACAATCAAGATTTGAAATTTGAAATGCTTATTCACATAAATTACTTCAGCTATATGATTTTAAAGCAGTCATTTATATAGTTAACTAGCATCAGGATATATGAGCGTGTTTAAACATGCATCACATTCACAATAAACTGAACAGCATGTTATCCCAGGGTTTGCTATAAAATTCTGCCTATAAATGCAATACTTAAAGACAGGACATGATTTTTATGGTTTTAAGACAAAGATGTTAACATTTCTCACAGCAGAGTCTTTCCCCGAGATCTCAAATGAATCTGAATGCTGACTTTGGAATGTGAAAGCATTTTTTGTTAAAGCCCACCAATAAGACGTCACTGTGACTCCCACCTTACTGTGACCCCCTCATGTGAATTAATAAGCTATTGTTCCCCTCTCTGGCTGAAGTATGAGCTACGGCAACCTTGTCCTGATGCCAGAAGGCAGACATTTCGTCTGTCGCCATGCTGACTAGGTGCCAGTAATAACAAATGTTAGACCGTGTTCCAGAGAGTTTATGTTGTCAATAACTTGCGATAATTCTCGATAAGAATTGCCTTCCCCAGGATGCGCATCCCACATGCTCCAAAAATACCCCTTGCACTCTAGCCCATATTTTTGCACAAGGCCTTTTTACAAAGGCCAGATTTAAATCTTTGCCCACGTGAGGTCGTGGTAATGATGTAGTGCTGCATTTGTGCATCTTGAGAGGGTGGATTGGTTTTAGATAGAATTTCATTGATGGGGACCAGTAGAGATCTTGACACATCCCCAGAAATGCAAAGCAAATACATGAATATGTACAATTTGTTGCAACATTTGCTGGGTTTTGGTCTGGTCAAAAGAGCAGGTTAAGATACACAGCAGGGTTTGGCTTTACTTCCAGGTGGATACCACGCATCCAGTTAGAGGTAGCAACTTATTTTGAGTTGGAATAAATACAAACAGAACAGACTGAACCAAAACCTGGGCGGTATTACAGATTTTTTGTTTGAGGCTGTAACGTTGAATGTACTTAAGCACATTTTTCCCCGTTTTCAGGTCAAGCTGCTTTTTAAAGGGTTTAATAAGTGTCATGTGCATGAGTGCTGTATTATTAGCATTATCCCAACAGATAGAGGCTGCTAAAAGGCTAATAAAATTATTGTGTATTCATTAGATTTGTGGCTAGTTAATTTTATGATCATGCATCATTTCAAGATAAATTAAAGCTTCTTTCTTTGTCCAATACCCTGGTTAAAAGTTGGATCAGATGCATAGGTGTGAAAATCTGAAGATTTTTTCTTTACAACTGTCCTTTATATTTAGCAACTTCTATTTTTAAATGTGTGTCAGTATCAAAGTCACTAACACATTTAAGGCATGTCAAAGATGTAGTTGAATGTAGGGTTAGGAGTCTTGCCTAGTGGATTTGCCAGAATGAGTAAATAAAAATGTAAACCCTGCAAAAGTCCCCTTTGTGAATGGCAAGGACATAACCCACTATGCTAAAAACTAAAAAGAAATGTAAGACTTGCTATAAAGGTAAGCACCTCTTTGACTTCCCTTTCAATTTTCTCCCATGAAAAGAATTGTCAGCAAATATTATCAAACAAAGTTGCCATTTTTAAATTTTTTAATGCAGCAACTTGTCAAAGATATGATCGTAATCATTTTTTTAGTTTTTCTGAAATAGACGAAGATTTAGTCAAAACCACATTGGTTGTTTCAAGTAGAAGTGTAAGTTTATTATGAAATGAAATGTAAAATAGTTATTTATTTAACTAATCTCATAACTGAGTATTTTTTTAAAGAATCTAGCTAAATGACAGGATTGAAGGAAATTTAGATTTGCTTTTTTGAGTGTATATTTAATATGGAGTTACAGTAGCAGAGAACCTGCGGACGTTTAGTGTTGTGCTTTAGTGCTGATCCTGTCTGTGGCTTTTATTTTTCTTCTTACCATGAAAAGGTCTGGTCTGACACTTTTGCTGAGCTCTTGCAGACATGGAAGTGGGACGTTTCAACAATAATAAAGAGGGGCTGGGTTTAGGACATCACCACCATGACTTTATAAAAACAACTGCAACAAAAAAAACCTGAACTGCTGTTTGGGCAACAAAAGCTTGTAATTACCTCTAGAAGGCATCGCCCAGTTTATTTATTTCTCACATTGTAGTCTCCCTGTTGAGTGCAGAGGGCCACATTTTGTAACACTTGGAAACTGCTTCTCGTGAACTTCCTGAACTCCTGTTTTTCTAGAGAAAATCAGAAAACAAACCTTTTTATTGTCCTTAGAATTTCATCGGCCATCTAAATTTGTTTTCATTGTTCTCAGAGAACACTATTATTAAATCATCACACCATGAATCGAGCAGTCTTTATTTTGAGTTCCTCTCCTGTACCTCATCCTGTGTGTTACGCTTTCCTGCGCTTTATTGTCTTTACATTTAGTGCAGAGGCCTTGATCTGATCCTGCAGCTGCTCTCCACTGCCTCCCACTTCCAGCCTAGCATGACCTCCTGCTCCACACACACACAAACACACACTCACACGCACACACACATACACACCTGAGACAACAACACTTCTCAGACAGCAACAGACAAGAAATATGAGAGAAACAGAAAGCATATTGAAGATGAAAGTGTTATGGTTTGGTGTTTGATGGTTACATTGACTCTGTGTATATTTTGGACGTCAATACAGTAGCAGATTTGCATGGAAACTAGTTTGGGGAATAATTAATGGAAACTAATGGAGACTACTGGGGCTGATTGTAATTAATTTCATATTGACAAAATGATTGTGGCACCAAAACAAAAGAAAAGAGAAAATTACTGTTTCCCACATCCCATAGTCATTGCTGTCATATATAATCGTAACGTGTAGACTGACCAGATGTGGACAGATCCGGGTAGTTAGACCTTATGAGTCACATTCGTTGCTGTTCAAAGACATTATATTTTAATCTCTTCTCAGGCTGTTCCTAGTCGATGTTTTACAGATCTTACACAGAGGTCTTAGTTCACTAAAGGTTTTATGAGTATAAAAACTTTATAACCACCACGCTAGGTGTCTAAGCTGATCTGCCACCAAAATTATCAAAAGATTTAAAATGAGTGAAAAAACACGTTATATTTTTGCCTTGACAGCATTTCATATACAGAGTGGCACCAATTCAAGTAGATAATTTGGCACCCTCATTTCAATGTAGTAAATCTGAAGAGAATTCTCAGAGAAGAAATCCTGTCAGAACAAAGTGTGTTTTTATGTGATTCGAAAATTCCAGCTGGCTTTTGCTGTGTTTGAATTTCATGACAAATGTACCAGTAGATATGACCCAGAATTAAATCAGTTCTAACATGAAAGCTGAGAACATTTTCTTTCTCTGGAGAAGCTTCTTTTTTGGTTGCAGGCATTATAGTTTAGTGAGGAGCCTTTTGGAAAATTACACAAATTGAGATACAAAATTTTGTTAGATAGTGATGATAAGTTGCTAACTGGTATGCCTCTTCGAAATAATCCATACATTTTGAGAACAATTTTAAAAGGCCTCATTTTAAAAGAGTTTTCTTCACCTTTGTACTATGTGAGTCAATACTATAACATTCCTTCTTTCCAGGAATCCAGAGTATGGCTGATTGCTTGAAATTTTCAATTAAATTAGTTGCGCCCTTTGGATTCAAGACAGTTCTGTCCAGTTCATTTCATACATGGAGACAGTAAAATAGCAGAGCTGCAGCTCACTGATTTTCACTCCAGCCAAATTTTTGTCCCTGAAAAGCCTTAAAGTCTAAGCCACCAATTCTCCAATTCTCTTTTTTTCCTGGAGAGAGAAACCTGTTAGTACAATCTGGGTTTGCACATATCCTTTGCAATACTCACCCTCTCCTTAAAATGTGCAACATTGATAATAAACAAGCCATCTAGGCAATCATTTTTGAATTCCTGTTTTATAAATGATAACCTAACCAAAGTAGAGTATTTTAGTCAAAACGGTTCACTCTTTCATCATGTTGCATTATTGATTCACCAGTACATTTTAGTAATTTGGAAAGCCCAACGCAATAACAGTGTGTAATGTTGTAATTACAACACTACTAATGACCCTATTATGCAACCAAGCTTTGGATTAATTTGAACTGTGAAGGTTTTCATCTTCATCAATGAATCCCAGTCCTATCCCTGATTTAGTGCTAATGAAAAGTATGCTCAGTTCAGGAAAATCAGACTGCAGGTACGTAAAAATGGCTGAATGTGATGTCAAGATTTGACCTGAAAGAGACATTAACCATATGTTCACAGGTCTAGATTGGAGCAGTAGCCCCGCTGAGTTCCTACTGAAACCGAAACTTTGACACGCGAGGCAAGCTGACTGAAAAGCTCACACCGCACCAATAGAAAAACATGGTTTCCCATGTTCTTGAGTAAATCTTGACTCAAACCCACGCATTAATGAAGTGGGAATGCGTCCAAAATCAAGGTACCCTGCGGTTAGGTTTCAGCTCCTCCTATGGTTTTAATGCCTTTCTGAGATACTGCACTATGTAACTGTAAGAGAAAAGTAAAAGAGACACACAGAGGCGGAGGGAGAAACTTCATATGCTCTGCATGTGTGTCTGACCTTGCAAAGGTAAACTATCAGTGATCCTCAGAGAACACACATGCATTTCATATATGGTACTGTAGTTAAGAACAATATACAGTAGAATCTTTGAAGAGTTGAAAGCTCTCCTATCAATCGTCCAATGTCAACAAATCCTGGCTGCTTGCTTTGCTGTGTCACATGTGCCTGTTGTGGTAGATGGCAAAATGTCATCTGTCCAGTGTGAACCCAGTGTATGGACATGCAGCTTTTGTCACTCTGATTATAAACTGATATTACTGGGTGCTAAATTAATTTATCATTAGGTACAATGTCTAAGTAAGTAAGTAATCTTTATTTATATAGCAACTTTCATAGGCAAAAGCAACAAGGTGCTTTACAACATAGTAAAATAAGTAATAGTCTCACCATGAGCTACTACTGATCTCTATCACACACAATAACAGACTCGGTATTGAAAACAATCTATGATTTTTTAAACTGGTAAATTACTTAGCAATAAGTTATTAGTCTAGAATATTTACACACAACTTCCTTACAGACCCCAGGGTTTGGTGCATTTAACATTGTGTATTTTAAATTCTCAGTTCTCTAAAATGACCCAAGTATGGGACTAATAAATATTTATCTTAATAGTATTTTTTTCTTTTATATTAGACTTTATATTTTACGTCCTTGTATCTTAGTGTGTCTGTGCAGTCGAAACATAAGCAATAAAGTTTTGTAATTCTGATTCAGATATGTAATAAATATAAATATGTATATGTATATACCAACTGTTCTGCCTACTATCAGCACATTCCATAGGGTTAAACATTTAAACAAGTAGTTCAGCTCACACAAAGGCACCATAAAGTATTCCAGCAACCTTTTCCTGTTTGGCATTAAGAGGCCTGCAGGCATCTCAGCCGCCGTGCTATTTAACTGAACTGCTAATTGTCTTAAAATACATTAAACCACCCATACAGTACATTTATTTTATGAAAAACACTCATTTTTAGGGGTTAAAAATTCATATAACTGAAATCACCTGATGTAATTTAATACTGTCAATAATACCAGCACAGTAAAGAGCACTTTAGAACATAACCAAACAGTTCTGCGCCACATGGACCTCACACAGCAAACTTTCTGCTTCAAATGACTGAAGGAATGTGTGTTTGCTTCTGCTTGGCCACTGTTCTTCCGAGTTATTTAAATTATTAATGTCAATGAAGTGTTAAAAAGATATTTAAATGTTTCTTTATTAATTAATGCCACTTACATGTTGAACATTTGACCCTGCAAGAGCCTTCTGTCAAGTACTTTAAACACACACACACAGTCTATGTATGGATCCTCATTCAAGCCTTTCTGTGTGCATGGTTTGTAGGTCAGGTCCAGCAGTTAGTTTCTGTTTGTTTCTGTTTAGTTATTAATTATATTTTTTTATTTGTGCGTCTATTTTATTCAATGTTATTTATTTAAATTATTGTCTATGCGAAAATGTAGCAAATATACATTTTGTTCTATACAAAATTGCTATGTTGAAGAAAAAATTAGATTTTTATATAAACAACTTTTACATTTCAGTGTAAAACATGTCACTAATCATTCGTGACTAGTTTGCAAGTGAGATTTTGCTGTGTGGCTTCACCATTGAAGGACCAGTTGAAGCTTTTTGCTCATTGCTGTTGGAAGTCAAATACTGTCATTAAAATTGACCATGAACTGACCCATGCGGGAATAACTGGAAGTGTCCATGTAATCACACATCTCTGGGTGATACTGCACTTTAGGAGACTTCGGGGTTTGTCCATCATGCCGTAGGAATGAATGTTTTGAGTAGACAGCTCATTTCAACACTTTTGTGCTCACTTGATCACACTTGGTCTGAAGCATGATGAAAAAGAAATAAAATTGGAATTTTTCAGAACAGCCTGGGTTTATACATGGCATCCATTGTGATGACGGCTTGTGGCTCTGCACAGGTTCCATGGTATGTGGTGTACTTTACAGCACATGCTTTCTATCAGTGGAATGTTATAAATGAGGTGCTTGGAGGCTGTGAACACATTAGCTACAGTGTGTGTGCATCTTAGAGGGATTTCTGTAAGTCATTTCCAGAATCTGGTTCGCAGTAGTCATCCACAGTGTTTTTAACACTTATATATTTATTTCATAAACTGCAGGTTTTTATTCTCAATGGAAAATTATTAAGTGAACAGAATGAAAGTATGATAAATACATTTTTCATGTAAGTGTAATTGTTAGCTAAGAATATTCAGCATAGTTTTGTAAATATGAACTGCATAACACGCAGGTGTGTGCAATGGTAGTGTATGTAGTACATGATTATTCCCTAAAACACTTAAAATCTCTCTTAAAAAGTATTCCCCAGTTAAACCTAAGTCCAAGCTCCTGTAGCCCTGCATTTTAATCCTCGCAGATTTACATTAAACTTTATTTTCTTATTTTATATGTTTTTCCTCTCACTTTTTCCCACACACTATCTCTACATCCAACAGCCTATACATTGTTAAGGAAAGTGTTGTTGAATCAGTTTAATAAGCTCTTTACTCTAAATGGGAAATGCTAGCACTAACTGTCATGAAGACTGAAACATTTTTTTATTTTTTTTTTTGCTCATCCACATTCAAGGTGCTTGGATTGCATGTTGTGGGGTTATATTTATTCTCTTAGAGATAAACACTGTTATCCCAGGGATAGTTTAACATCCAAGAGTGGGGTTGAACAACTCTGACCCAGAAGGGCAGTTTAGAGGTTCAACTCCTGAAACACACTCACTACACCTGGCAATTCACAGGTGAGTTGAACCAGGTGGGTTTGAGAAGGGAAATCAACAAACTGTCCTGGAGTTGGGCACCTCTGCACTAGAGATTTTTTGTTTAAGTTATATAAATGTTAAAGTTGCAGCTACCATTTATCCAGTGAATGTCTTCCTCCCTGAGACTTGAGTAAAACTCTGTAACTCTGGGTTTAATCACTTCTCCTGGGAGTTAAATACTTGTACTCTCCCCCCTGGACTGTTTAATACCATTATTTTTCACTGTTAGACTGCTGGAAGAAACCGGAAGAAAATACCTTTTGTGTTTTCTTTTTCTTGTTTCTTTTCTTTCTTTTACACACAATGTAAATTACTTAGAGCTACATTTTAAATGTGTGTAAGGTACCATGTGTAATTTTTATTATTATTATTATTATTGCTGTTGATGTTGTTGTCATTGTTGTTATAAATAACTTTAATTTCTGTTACTTTTTCGTATTTTTACATAATTTGAAAAATTACTTTTTACATTGTGTCAAATTGTATTTTGTGTCCTGTTTCTGGTGCTTATTTTGGGATATAAGGTTTTGCTCAGAAAGCAGGATGTATTTTAATGGCATTTCTGTCATCTCATCTAGTATCTGATGTTTTTATACTCAATAAGCTACTTTGTTTGCAAAAGTCTCTAAATGTTTTACCATTTTCTTTTTTTCAGGCTCATCGTGGGAGAAATCAATAAGACAGCTGGGCTTTGAAAGGTAGGAGTGTGTTCCTTCCAGATTACAAATCATCCTGAACAGAGTTTACATGTAAATGCTGACAGCAGAGAATTTATTGTATTGTACTGGAGACACATTTTGTTTTACACTACAAGCCAGGACATTACACAGAAGAATAGTTCATGAAGCGTTGAGAACAGAATCAAAACACCTCGAAGCATTTAAACATAAACAAGACGTAACTGTCGTGTCCAGGTTAGTGAACAGAGACACTGTCATTGCGTCCCCTGACCTGAACACGGGAGACAGTGGGCCGAGTATGACTCCAAAAACCTAAATACCATTATCTGCTTTGGAGGTGCAGCAACTAATGAATCATTGAAAATAAAATGTCAAAATAAACCTTGTAGATTTCCAGTTTCCAGACAAAACAAAACTGTGTTGAATCCACATTTATTATTTTTCTTTTCTTTTCCTGGAGAAACACATTGTATATCAGTATTATTCCTTATAACCCCACACCTGGCGGCCCAGTAGTGTAATTTATCTCTAATCGACTTTGCAGAAAGCTGAGCTGTTTTTGAAAGGTGTTGTGCATTCATAATGATGAGATCTGACCAGTAATTTAAACCCAGAATGGTGAAATATCCCTGAATATGCTCTAAATTGTATGTGCTTTCTCAGCTAGGTGGGCTGCAGCCATGTTTCTGAGCAATCAGCCAGCATTGCGAGCTTCCTGTGCTGATGACAAGAGTTAATTAGCTTGTTGATGGTGCTTTAGAAAATATTCACACCTTACTGTTAGCCCAACGAGTGATAACTACATTCTTGAAAGTTATAGGAAAATTAACAATTGAAAACAAATACTATCTCAGCTTTTGGTAGAATTTAATGAATGAATGCTTTTTTTTGTATTAGAGCATGCCAGGAATATTCAGATATGACTTGCAGCAGTCACGTGCAATTGAATTAGTCATGAGGGCATAGTGGGTGGCATCATTCAAACAAATTTCACTGTTATTTCTCATCTTGGTAATCATGTTTTCTGGACAGTATTTATCCCTTTGCGAGCCATGTGTCTGAGGGCCACCACGGCGGCTGCCGGAGCCTGCAGTGGCTCAGCTGTGCTGGCGGCTGCCTGGCCGTCTCCTGTTGAGTGGTGGGAGGTGGGAGAGAGGCAGGTGACTGATGCTGATGAATGCCAGTCAGCCAACAGTGTCTGATTCCCTCACTGAAAAATGGCCCCCACTTACGCAGAGTAGATTTTGCTGTAAGCCAGACCTCAGAGGAGCTGAGAGCAGACAGAGAGTACATTTTACTGGCGTGAATCTCAGAAGCAACAGGTGTCATTTCTAAGGTGTACAAGAAAACATATAAAAACCATTAATGTAAATAATTGTCCCCAGGATAGGCATCAAATATAATTGTTGGACTCTTATTTTGCAACATTCCTCACCACCACTTATATATATATATATTTATATAAAACAAATACATTTGTGTTCACTGTCCACCACGATAAGTTCACCACAAAAAAATGCTCACCATACGAGTAACATATTTAGCCAGAAAAAGTCACATTTTCAATCAATTAATTTGCAAAAAGGAACTTTGAGTAATAATAATTATGGTAATATGGATCACTACGCAACTTTTTGATATTTAATGAGCTATTAAGAACCAGTTGGAGCCAATGGGGTGAAACAGGTAACGAGTGCGTTTAAAGTTAAAGGACTGTCTAAAATGTGACTATGCATTTACCACACAACCGGTTAATGGGATGTCAGACATACACTGTTACAGATTCTTTTATCTTATGTAGGAAATTTGTTTTAAGTGATAAATATTCATTTGTTGCTTACTGAAGAACGTCCAGTGCTTAACAGGAATACAGATTTGCATTTATAAAACAAAAGTTGTAAACCTGCAGTATGCAAATGCTTTTGACTGCTAGTATAGAAACAGTGACTGCATTTAGATTTATGGGAAAGACATCAGAGAGCAGGAGACAAAATGGCAGTCAAAAGCACACATACAGTGAGCATGATACTTTTCTGTGTGTGTGTGTGTGTGTGTGTGTGTGTGTGTGTGTGTGTGTGTGTGTGTGTGTGTGTGTGTGTGTGTGT
>JBBMFX010000007.1:6189779-6199870 GCA_037832545.1 Rhabdalestes septentrionalis | reverse complement strand
ACAGGCCTCTCTCATCTTTTTAAGTGGGAGAACTTGCACAATTGTTGACTGACTAAATACTTTTTTGCCCCACTGTATATGGTATACAGTAAACATGGATCAGCATTCGAAGTTTGTCCAATGTGGATTTGTTTGGAGAACCGAACTAAAAATTGTTCGCTGAAACCCCCACACTAAATTCGGAAATTGCAGATATCCTCTGCATTTTTTTGCATTTTTGATACCTGCGCCTCTTTCGTCATGCCCCATCCCCCCCCCCGTCTTCCTGCTGGGTTGCTAAGCACCGAGCCCAGACATAAACACAGCACAAGGGGGCATGGCAGACGAGGCCTGGATGTCACAGCTTTTTTCGTGGCAATATATAATTTTTCACGCATTTTAATGCTAAACAATTAAACCAAATATAATTTACTTATTGGGTAACAGAAATATTAATGTAAATTCAGCTAAATTCAGGCCGCTGCCCTGTGACACTGCAGTCCAGATGTCCCTCCCTGAAGCCTATCAAGTGTTTATCGTTTGGTTCTTAAAGCCCTGTAGTTTTATTACTATAAATTAAATTGCTTATACCAAAGAAAACAACAGTGCATACCAAAGAACACATGCATTAATTACAGTACAGTCTATACACGGGTAATATCGTTTTCGGGGTTGTCTTGTTTGTGGTGTAGCAGCTCAGTAGTGCCTTATTTAACACTGACCAGCTGCTTTTAAAGGTCATACAGTGTGACTGCCTCAGACTTGAGTTACTCCACTGCTTACATTTCATAACATTATCTTGTTGCTTCATTAATCAAGACATAACGTAAAGTGTCAAAAAGTGTCAGGTTGATTCATCTATGCCCGAGAATGCTGCATGATGTTTTCAGGAATGTAGTGATTTTTTCTTTGTTGTCAGGGAACCAGACTAAATGTTTTGCTCTTCACCAGCTGTAGTCCTTGAGCCATCGTAAAAAGACTGTTACAACACTTGTGGGTAGTTATTTTTAATAAATTGTCTTGTAAGTGTTGTCGTCTATTGTGCTCTGCACTGTGAGCGGCAGATTAACTGAAACATCTTACTGTTTCTTAACATCTCTGCTGGTGACTCATGTTTTTTTTTTATATATGAAGACAGATAAAATAACAATGAACATTATGAAATAGCGAGTTAAGATGAATGCTTGAGTCTGCTTACACAATATGAGAGATAAATTGTTCTGAGGACACAAAGGCTCACAGAGGTCTAAAGTTAGTGTATAAAATACGCAAGAGTCATCCAGGGTCAGTCATAAGTGTTGTCCTGTCTTCATACTGTCTTCAGTATCTCGTTTTCTGCACCAATAATTTCTTGATATGCTTCACATCAATAAATAGCCGGTAAATGGCTTCAGTGTATTGGTCCTTTACTGTTCCTGACCCTCAGAATGTGCCTCTCTTTGTGCAGATTTGAGGAATAAGTGGCATCTGGTGGTGGACCGCTTGACTGTGCTCTTTCTGAAGTTCCTACAGTACATCCATCAGCTGCAGCTCCTCATCTGGTGGCTCCTGGAGCTTCATGTCATCAAGATTGTCTCCTCCTACATCATCTGGGTCTCTGTCAAGGAGGTGAGCTCACTGGGGTTAATCCAGCCAAAGAGGTTCCTTACTAGAGGTTGAAACTGTTAGCTCAGCAAATAAGGAGTCATAAAATACATCCCAGCTGTTGGCATCCTTTTGTCACTAAGTAACCTATATATACACATTTTTTTTGACATTCATTCTATTTCTATGCTAGATTCCTATATGTAATGTAGTGTTACAGCATTTTGAATTATTTTTGACAAAATAGGGTAACCAATGAGATTAGAGATTATCAACAAGTCAGTGAGGGCCCAGCCATTAAAACGGTATGTTTCATTATAACGGACAAAAAGAGTTTGGAAAATAGTGATATAGTTGTGTGAAACCAATGCATATTATAAGCGGGGACCATATGAAATGCAAGAAACTGGCCCTATACATTGGATTTGTAGGCCATGATCTTTTCCTGAGTAAACAGCTGTGGTGATAACCACTTTTAGAATGTAGGATCTTGAAGATGAAGTTATTATATTTGAATTTAAATATACATGTGCAATTGTTTACAGACTAAGAGCCGTTTTAGTAAGAAATGCCATACGCAAATGAGTAATGAACTAATTGCTGCATTGTGCTTTTTCTAGGTCTCTCTGTTTAACTATGTGTTCCTGGTCAGCTGGGCCTTCGCACTGCCATTCAGCCAGTTCCGTCCAATGGCCTCCAGCGTCTGCACTGTTTGGACATGTGTCATCATCGTCTGCAAGATGCTCTATCAGCTCACCTCTGTCCAGCCTGAGTCCTACTCCAGAAACTGCTCTATGGTGAGGATATTTCTGCTTAGTTTGTGACACAGGTGATGAGTTTTAATGATGAGGGAGTTGAGGACTATAGGTCTGAAGTCATTCATGACCTTAAGACTGCTCTTCTTGGAAATGGGGATGATTGTGGATTGTCTCCATGTCTCTGCAGTACCTAGAGAACTCTGGAATAGCACAGTATTTCTGTGTATGGCCACAGATGTACTCGGGGCCAGGGATCTTCTTGGCCTGTGTCATTTTCAAGGCCCCTAATACAGAGTTGGTTTAGAAAATGATGTGGTCAACCAGGGCCAGACCGCTGGTGGTGTCAGCCATTTGTGATCAGTGATTTTTCCCAAACCAAATCTAGATGGAGTTTAAATCACTGGGAATGAATATTCCAACCACACAGACTGGTTTGAAGTCTCTCACAGGGTTAAGTAATGCCATCGCCTCTATCCCCTTCCAGGTTGCTTGAGGTTTACCCTGTTTGAATTTTTGTTCAGTTTTATTTTTATAAGCCTCTTGAGCTTTTTGATGGCCTGCTTCACCTCCCTGTTCGCTTGCTCTTTTTTCTCTGAACTGAAGAACAGTTTCTTATGATCCAATTTCCCAATAAGACAATTTTAGACAATCAGACAGTGCCAGCATGCTTGATTACAGTCAGATCAGGTTTTACATCCAAAACATGCCCCTACTTGATCAATCCTTTGCACAGTCTGTTGTTTTCTAGACTTGACCACCTTCACTCTCCTCTGTACAACTGGTCTGCATTCTGTTGCAGGAAGAGTGATATTACAGTTAGCAGATCCAGGAGGAGGGAGGGCAGAGATTTGTAGGCTCCTGGAACAGAACTGTAACACTTGTCAAGAAATCTGTCAAGACGTATGGCACATGGGATGTATTGCTTAAATCTTTTCCATGGTGCTTTAAAATCTCCCAAAATGAGTGAAATCAGTTCCAGTCTGTTTTAGTGTTCATGATGTTCAGACATAGTATTTGCATTGGCTTTGTGTTTAAAATAAACTAAACAAAAAAAATTGCTGAGGAAATTCTCTCAGTAAACACAGTCAGGATGATGAAGTGACAGGAGCCCTATGTCAGGCTTACACATACTCTCACAAATGATGGCTGTGGCGTGCTGATTGATATAAAAACAAGCTTCCGTGTAGTTTATCAGTTTGTATCAGTGGAGTTTTAACAGGGTGCCAAGACCATCATAAAAGAGAGCATGATCATCGGTGTGACTATCAAGCTGGGTTTCCATGAACAACAGACTAGGAGCATTCCATGTTAACATTTTTTTGAAGTTAATCTTATTTCTCAGGGAGCGGATATTGCTGTCGATGGCAGAGGGCAGTGATCTGTGTTTACTTTCCCATTTGAGTTTAATTCTGAGAACAGGTTTCCTATCCAGTTTCCTGTCTCCATTCCTTCAATAGGTGTCACCTGAGTGTCCAGGCTGTCGGTCGCCAAAAAGCAGATTATCTGTAATTTCCCAAGTAAAGGTGGAATGAAGTCCAAGTAACAAGCAGCGTAAAACCCGAAACAGTTTGTGCGATCACTGTTTATGGAGTCGTAAAGTTAATCAAATTAATACAAATATTTGAGGTCTAAAGCAGTTTAAAAGAGCAGAGATGAAAAAGCACGAAATGCTTGACCAAAATACAATGAAACATAATAAAGACTTGAGTACAATCCACCAGCTCAACAATCAACCCTATGCCAAAACCAGCCACTCGCCCCACAGACAGTGCCCCCTCTGTTCCCTCTCTGTTGATCAGGTAAGGAGTCTGTGTGTGTGGTTACACACACATGTACAAACACACACACACACCTAGACATGTACCCTCACAATGCAATGATTATTTACCATGTCTTTTTTTTCTCCATCTTTTCTCTCAGCCTGATAACTATACAGATGTTCAAAGGATGGACATGGCCAAGTCTCTCCTCTACAGTAGCCCCATAGACCCTGCCAACTGGGTTGGCCTCAAAAAGTTCTCTCCTTTACTGGAGAATCTGAGGGTAAAGCTTAATAAAATATGTTTGTTTTATACTCGCCGAAATGTGGGAGGTCAAAACGACAGTTAAAAAACTCACTGCGACCCTCTCTCTCTCTCGGCAGAATAACTTGCTGATGCTGGCCCTGCTGGCGTTTGAGGTGACTATCTACCGCCACCAAGATTTCTATCGCATGAGAAACAACCTGCCTGCTCCCGTCAGCAGAACAATTTTCCACAACATCACACGGCAACACCTAGACGATGGCATCATCAACTGTGCCAAATACTTCATCAACTACTTCTTCTACAAGTTTGGCCTAGAGGTTACATATTTCATGTCTTTTCCATTAAGCAATACGAGCCCGGAGCTGTCATGGTCCGTTTTAAATAATTATGTATGTGCAATAGCATAACTACATATCGTGTGTATATTCTTTTTTAAAATCAGATAATGACAAAAATATCATTTAAATAAAACATATTCCCTTACAAGACTAAAACAATACATGTAACATTTAGATTTTTTGTACAGGAATAATGAGCTGTAAGTGAAAAATGATTTATTAGAAAGTATGAAAAGACATTTCAAGGCATATAAGCCATGGAGAGGGACTAAGAAGTTTAAGGGAGTTGCTACAGAAGCGGTGCTACATGACTCACTCCATATGGAGACATGGAGACATTAGTGAAATTAGTGGCATTGTGAAATCTCTTTTCTGAAATAGTCCTGCATAAAGACTCACTGGACCATCAGACAGATACAGTAATATAAATAACTAAAACCTGCTTCTTGTAGACCTGCTTCCTGTTGGCGGTGAATGTGATTGGCCAGCGGATGGACTTCTGTGCCATGCTGCATGCGTTTGGGCTGATCGCAGTGCTGTACCAGCGCAGGAGGAAGGCTATCGCCCAAGTCTGGCCCAAATACTGCTGCTTCCTGGCCTGCATGCTTTCCTTCCAATACCTACTGTGCATTGGCATCCCACCATCAGCCTGCTCAGGTTAGAGTCCAACACTGACCTTGCAACACTGAACAGCAACCAGTTGTGTTTCAGCATAGATTTTAAAAAGTGTTTAATTTTATTGAATTTATAGAGCCAAAAGCCTACATTTTTCTTTTATTTATTTTTCCCCCTCTCCTTATCCCTTAGAATAAAAAAGATAAACTGTTGGTGTGCTTGTAAAACTGGTATGTTGCTCCACAGGGACTGCAAGACTGTTCATTCACAACACAGCCCAGGAAACACTCTTTATACCTTCAATGGGACTTAGCAGAGCTAATCAGTTGCACTGGTTTCATGATCACAAAAACAGTGATTTCAAAATCTGGCATCATTTCTGCCTGGGCACTGGGGAAGGAACAGTTTTAAAATTTTAACTTTAAAATGTTTGCATTGTAGAAAGTGTGGGAAGTGTATATTCCCTGACACAAGCCCTGAAAATAGGTTTTTCAGTTTGTAAATAGTGTTTTAGTGTTACAAGTATTGTACACTGGATGGGTCATTTATTCTAAATAAGGTACATTAGTGTAAGGGTGTGCAAAGTGCAGCTTTACATATTTGCACCCCATGCAATATATACTTTAAGACTACTGATCCAGCATTTCTTGTCTTTTGGTTTAGACTACCCATGGAGAAATCCTTTGTCAGGCATGGATTCCAACGTGATTAAGTGGCTCTACCTGCCCGACTTCCATACCAAGCCCAACCCTCTCTTCCTCCTCTGTGAGTTTTGGCATTAACATTTCTTATTTGGATTTTCAAGACATAGACATCGACATGTAAAAATGATATGAGCATCTGTGTCTTTTTTTCTCTCCGTCTAGATGACTTCATGCTGCTGCTGTGTGTGTCGCTGCAGAGGCGTGTGTTTGAGGAGGAAAATGACCCTGCGGTGTGTTTACTGGCTGGTGATAATGTGGAAATCTGCAGAGACTTGGATGCTGCCACATTCAGCCAGCATAATCCTGTCCCTGACTTCATTCACTGCAGGTAACCCACAACCGCCGCCTCCTCTCATTCACCTGAAGATTACTCTTCGAGAGAGATCTGCTCTTTAAACCAATCCAAAGATTTGTTCACTGCTGGGATTTCCTCAGTGCATACAGTGTATTCTTCATCCGTTGAGTGAGTAAATCAGGTTCAAACAGGAAGACCCTGAGGAAGGAGACGCTGCATCCTCAGTAAGGATGAATGTATAGAACCAGTTCTGTAGAAATAGGCCTCCTTCTTGAAGGATGTTAGTCATTTTCCAATAAATTCATGGTCACATTGGACATGACTGAAAAACAGGGTTGGGCAGTTAATCGTGTTTGTGAAGTTTAGGCTAAATATTCTCAGGACAGGCAAGCAAGGCAACAGAGTCTAAAGCCGTACACTCATAGCCAATCAAAGGTGCTTTATATTTAATGCAAATTAATATAATATAACATTTCATATTGATTTGAACAATTTTACATTTTATTTTAAGTCATTTTGGACTATTTCTATTGCTCAATTTCACATGCAATTCTGACCAAATGAAAACATCTGATATTTTCATTTTCTGAAAATTGACAAAATGGACAAAATTTTTTCTTTGGACAGCAACCATGTACTTCAAGGGTAAACTTTTCCAGTGACAAGCCTAAACACATATTCTAAGACTAGCAGTGGGATTAAACAGTAAAATGCTTATCATGTAATCTCTGGTACAGTATCAAGTCTTTTGAGCACTCAGAGTTCCACATGTAAATCTGGACAACCTCGCTGTGGGATTTAGAAAAGTGACTGTGATCAAAAGTGAACACTGGAAAAAAACATCCTGTCCTGGTGAGGTTTTTGTCTGGAAATCTTTTATAGTTAACTATTATAGTTAGAGTCAATGGGATTCAAAAGGACATACTGTGCCTTAGCTGAAATAATAAGACATGATTTTCAACCGTGTTTGTTGTTCAGTTTAGGAGTTTCTTCACAGAGCAGAAAGAATAAATTACGCTTTTCTTTCTCCCTTTCTCCTGGCTCGTGTCATATAACTCCCGGATGTTCAAACAATCACTCTGTCCAGTCTGTAATGACCTCGCCAGTCTCTGACCATCTTTATGATATCCTGTAATCCAGTAAGCTCTGGAAAAAGGAACCACTGTCAGAGTTCACCTCTCATGTAATTATATTGTAATTTTTAAATCCACACTCGTAAGTCATATTTTGTGATAGCCCATAAGAACAAGACCATTTTGTCTTTGGATTCAGTTCGAGTTCATCCATCAGTGTTGAAACATGCTGATTCTGCACCTAAGTGCCCGTTGAAACTGTTGTACAGCGTAATGGTGTTTTGGAGCTTTTTATCTTTGGTATTGCTCTCGGTTCCAATTATATTAATCATCCTGGTATGTCTAGTGCCTTTAGTCACCAGTCTTGGTCGAACATCTGTCACTGTGCTTAAGATTCATGTGTTTGTACTAACCACAAAACGATTTTGTTGGAAAGATAGCTGAACAAGAACAGATGCCACATAAAAATATGTTTTATTCTTTCCTCCTTTCCCTCCCTTTAGGTCCTATCTTGATATGCTGAAGGTGATCATGTTCAGCTATCTGTTCTGGTTTGTCCTCACCATCATCTTTATCACGGGAACCACACGGATCAGTGTGTTCTGCATGGGCTATCTGGTGGCCTGCTTCTACTTCCTGCTCTTTGGTGGAGAGCTGCTGCTCAAGCCAATCAAAAGCATCCTGCACTACTGGGATTTCCTCATTGCATACAACGTGTTTGTTATCACTATGAAGAACATCCTCTCAGTGAGTAAACCAGATTCAAGCAGGAAGGACAGAGGTCTCATAATCTCAGTTAGAAAGTGAATCAAAATAGTTTGGATTGATAGAATCAGTGCTGTGGAATGAGCTTGCTCTTTTGCTTCTTTTGCATCTCAGTTGAAATTCACTGAAAGCTGTGGTGTATTTGGTTAACCAATGTGGAGGACGGGCAGAACAATTTGATGGCAGACAAATAAGGCAACAGGCCATAATCCTCTATTCTCACAGTCCACTTTACTCAGTTCAAAAGAAAATATAGTGATTAGACATTCTTATAAAAGCAAAGGCACCTTTTAAAGAAATGGGTGTGTATATGGTCTGCACTTCATTGTTGTGTCGAAACAGAAACAAATAAGCGGCCGCGGGACACTATCTTTATGACAAACCCGACACTGCCCACAGCTGGAAACGTTTGGGCTCTTATATGTCATTTATGTCAGTAAGTTAGCATTAAATGTTGGTCGACTTGTTGTGTACTGAAAAAAGGGTCATATCTATGTTTATGAGTCTGTTATGGAATTTGGGTCATATAAACTGAAGTCTTCCCATGGTCTGCATTACAATTACACACTCTTACCCTGTGTTTTGGGAAAACATAATCTAGTCATCTAAACTGCAGCTCCTCTTGTCCTGTGGTCCAGGACAGAGTGCACTTATACCTTAAATAAAGTTGTTTGGTTCAACTTCAAACAAGATTACAAACCATCAAGTATTTAGAGCCAAAAAAAGAAAGACAAAAATGGACACTGAAATAAAGCAGAGTTAAAAGTTAATAATGAGCTGTTTTCACCTGTCTGCTTCCAGTGTTTTGTCATACATAGTATGTCCAAGTTTTATGCTTGTAAACATGAAACCTTAATGACTCATATCGCATTATGTACATTTTAGTCTCATATTAGTTATTGAACAAACTATTGCATTTACTAAACAATGACTACTGGTGACTGGTAGTTAAGCCTGCAGTTTAAGAAGTAAAGTTGATGGCCTTGTGCCACCCCCCTCTTGGTCCTCAGATAGCTGCCTGTGGATATATTAAAGCTCTGGTGGCCAATCACTGTTGGCTGATTCAGCTCTTCAGCCTGGCCTGCACTATCAAAGGCTACTCACGACGTAAGTCACCTACAATAAGAACTTATAATCTTCTCTTATGCCATCTTACTGAAATGCCTTTCAGCATCTCTGTCTCTTTTTGGGGCTGTTAGCGGAGCAGCAGGCCAATAAGCAGTGTGAGCTGCCCAGTGACGAGGCAGGCATCATCTGGGACAGCATCTGCTTCGCCTCCCTGCTGCTACAGAGACGCGTCTTCATGAGCTATTACTTCCTGCATGTGGTGGCTGATATTCGCTCATCTCAAGTTCTGGCATCCAGGTACACACACTTACATGTCTGAAGAATGCCAGGCTGTGCCTAATTAGCATTTAACGTGTTATCTTTGTTTTGAATGTATGAAATGAATACATTTACATATTTAACACATCAACATTTCATACTGCATTTACTTTTGCAAACTAACAATCATGATGGTATAAATTATCAGTGACACATTTAATATCAAAACTCAATGTAATGTCAAATTAATTTTACGTTTAGAAATCAATGTTAAATTTTGTAACAAATGCTTTTTTAAGATTAAACATTTGCATTAGAGCTTGTAAATCACATTCTGTTTTTTATGGAAAAATATAACAGATATATTAGAACACAGTTTTATATATTAGGATCCAGTTTAACAGTGTAGTCATCACTGTTTTCTTTTGTCACCAACTGGTAGAAATGTGCAGTGGCCTGGGATTGCACTGTTTCCTGGATTTGATGGCAACTTGTTTGTAAACATAATTTTATTGTGGCCAGAAATATTAGTCTAATTGTTGCTGTTCTAATTCTCTCTCTCTCTCTCTCTCTCTCTCTCTCTCTCTTTCTCTCTCTCTCTCTCTCTCTCTCTCTCTCTCTCTCTCT
>JBBMFX010000007.1:6164631-6189679 GCA_037832545.1 Rhabdalestes septentrionalis | reverse complement strand
CTTTCTCTCTCTCTCTTCTTTCTCTCTCTCTCTCTCTTCATTCTCTCTTCTTTCTCTCGCTCTCTCTCTCTCTCTCTCTGTCTCTCTCTCTCTTTCTCTCTTTCTTTCTATCTCTCTCTTTCTATCTTTCCCTCTTTCTCTGTCTGTCTTTCTCTTTCTCTGTCTGTCGTTCTCTTTCTCTGTCTGTCTTTCTCTGTCCATCAGAGGAGCTGAGTTGTTCCAGGCCACCATTGTGAAGGCAGTGAAAGCCAGAATTGAAGAGGAGAAGAAATCCATGGACCTGCTGAAGAGACAGTGTGTTTATACTCTAATGCTCCTCATGTAGGGTCAACACTTAGACGGTTAGACCGCTCTGGAGTCCCTTGCAGTGTCTTTTTGTGGAGATAATGAACAATTTCTGTGCACAATTGAGCTTGTCTCAGCAGTGGGTGCTTACAGGTGCTTAATTTACACATTTGAGGAACATGTGGATTCTTCTGGGCATGATCTGCATCTTTCTTCTACATGCAAAATATGATATTCAACTGAATTTCTCAGCTTGCTTTTATGAGATACGAGTGAGAAATAATTAGAATCAAATTACGCCACACTTTTGCTATCAGTGAAAATAATGGCAACATCTAAGGGTTAATTGGTGCCTCGGTAATATCTCAGTCTCTTTGATAAACAACGTGTCTGTAGTAGCGTTCACTTGGCCTTGTATTAGAAGTGCCGCTCTGACTCAGCCCCCGGAGTGTTTACAGGCCATCTGCGGTGTGTTTGTGTGAGACAAAGAGGATCTTTCAACACCACTGTCTCTGCCCTCTTTTCTTCTCCCCCTGTTGAAAGATAAAGTACTTCTACACATGCCTCAACACAAAATGAGTTCTCTCAACCTCCCTCCCCCATTATCTCCTACTGTTATTACTGTAATAGTGTCCTAGGGGAGAGCCCATTCAGCTCAACCCAATGAACCAGGACATAATAAAGACCCCAAGACTCTAGCCAATCTCTCTCTCACTCTCTCTATTTTTGTCCTTATTTCTTTCTCTCCCTCTCTCTCTCCCTCTCTCTCTCTCTCTCTCTCTCTCTCTCTCTCTCACACACACACACATTCTCTCTTACTCTCTGTCCCTGTCTGTCTGTCAGGATGGACCGCATTAAGAGCCGGCAACAGAAATTTAAGAGAGGAAAGGAGAGGATGTTGAGCTTGGCTCAAGAAAGTGGCGAGACCCACTCACTTACCAAGGAGGAAGATGAGGAGGATGAAGGTGTGTTGTTATGTGTGGCAAAACAAGCATGTGACCATTTTGGCAGAATGTTGAATTATTTACACAAACTATGCTACAGAGAAGACAGCAGTCTTCACAGATACATTTAAATCACATATTAATACACCCATCAATAATAACATTAAAACCATTAGACTGATATTGTGTATGTTCCTCTGATAAGGGCCTCCATGTCTAGGACATGTTTGCCCATTGCATCCCACAGATCCTTGATTGAATAAAGATCTAGGAAAGTCCCTGTCCAAGTTAATTCCTTAAAATTGTTGGTGTTCCTTAAACCATTCCTGAGCAATTTTTGCAGTGTGGCAGGGAACAATCAACATGGGCTCTCTGACCAGCCTGCAGCTATGCAGTCCCACACACAGAAATTGTGCAGTTTGTTCAGCTTTATATTGATGTGTTCTCATTCTGTGTTCAGATTACCAGTTACTTTTCCATGGCTGGTAGGCTTTACCGTGGTATACTGTGAACATCCCACAAGACATGCACTTAACCAGTGCACTTAACCAGTAGCCAGCTTTAATAAGCCAGCTCTATACTCTTCCACATTTTAAATATTTGCAATTCTTTTGCACTTTCAGTTTTCTTTTATTATTTTTCTCCTTTTATCAGTGCCATTATTTATTCTTATTTTATTTTCTATTTCTGTAAAGTACTAACTTGCATTAGTGAGTACTTTAGGCACATTTTTATAATAAGCTGTAGGACCCGCATCAATGCTGCCTAATGTCTCCTGCCCTGAGATGAGTGCCAATGTAATGAGATAATGAATGTTTTTCTCTTCTCCTGTCAGTGGTGTTGATGTTATGGCTGTACAGTATAAGGACAGAAGTTTTCTATAAAGCTTTATTTTTGTAAAACCCGCAGCTTTGAAATAGCAGTTTTAAAGCATTCTCAAAGTTCAGAAAACTCTCAAGGGTTCATAAATTCCACAGGTACCTGAGCTTAACTGCTGCATTAAATGCATTGCGACTGAATCAAAAACATATGAAATCACGCATACCAGAGCTAAGGACAAGCTATTCAACATTTCTTGGAGATCCTGTGTGCTGACTTGAATTGTGTTTTCTTTTTGCAGCAGAGGAGAACAAAGAGGCAAAAAAAGGCAAAAGAAAGCAGTGGTGGAGACCCTGGGTTGATCATGCGTCTAGTGAGTGCTCACACCTCGCTCCACTCCCACGAACTGCAGACAGTCTTAAAGGACAGAAGTAACAAAAGCAAACCTCAAAGAGTCATGAGGATGCCAACAATGGTATTCTGTATGTGTCTGAACAAAGTAAGTCAGTGAAACTCCTGGTATGTTAACTGTAGTCTGTTGTTTCAGTGGTGAGAAGTGGGAACTATTACTTGTTCGAGACGGACAGTGAGGAGGAGGAGGAAGAAGAAGACAGAAAAGAGGAAGAGCTGCCTAAGAAATCTGCCTTTCAAGTTAGTCACATGACACATTTGTTTGCTTTCATACATATTTTGGCCTGTACATGCTGACAATGTAAAATCTATAAATCTTCATGGCTCTGCAGCACTGTGTTCTCACATTCGTTTTGTTCTCTCTGCACTTAACAATGTTTCTTTATTTGTCAGACCACTAATTGCTAACTTACCGCGTGGAAGCGTGGAGTCGCCGTAGTAAAGACTACTCACCGTGTTCTTACTAACCCAGGCCCTACTTTGTCCTCCCTTGTAGAGAGCTATCCGAAAGTTTGCCTCTGCTTTGCTGGCTTTACCAAAGTCTGTCATTAAGCTACCCAAAACTATACTGCAGTATGCAATCAGGGCAGCCAAGGTACTTCCACCAGGCCTAATATATCTTTCCTGTCTCTTTACTCTGCACTATTGTACTATGTATGACAGCTCGTACCCTCCTTTGGCCTCGGCCAGCCTCTGTATTCCAATGCACACTGCATTTTCCAGCTGTTTCATTACGGTATATACCTGTGAATGCTATTGGTTTGGAGCTCACGGACTGCTGACTGAGCCCAAATGGCTGGCCATTGAGGAACGTCTCACAGCTCCATATGTCTGTCTTCCAGACGGCTATGCAATTGGAGCCATATGGTCAGCTTTGCATGCGAAGGGAATGCAGTGTACTGTGCATTACTGTAGGGGATGCATGCGAAGCAGCGGGACTTTCTGTTTTTCAAAAGACCTTTGTTGTCTTGGGTTGGGTTGTGTGTTGGTTGAAGGGCAGGCTGTGTTTTCTCTCCAATGTAAACCTCTTCCCTTCCCTACACTGGTTTGAAACACAACCTAAAACCATTTTTATGTGATTTGTCCTGGTGCTGACTGTCGATTCAGTCTCTTTAATTCTGTATCTGCCACTTTTTGCATCATTTTTACTTGGTTAGTTTGAGTCTAGGTTTGATTTATTATTTGACTAATGAATTTCTTAATTATCTAGAGGAAACCCTTAGAAGACACTATGTACTGATGTTTGGTGTACTACTCAAATGTACCTACACAATTACATGATACATTTCTTAGTTATTTAAAGAATTACATTTACAATCCACTTACATTCTGTATTGTTCGCTCATTTTCAATGTCACAGTTAAAAGTAATGAATCACTACTAAACAGGGAGTAAACATTAAACAGGACATTACATACAGACTTATGGAATAATTTGGGCCAAAGTACAATGTTTTACGCAAATATGTACATATGTAAAATACGAAAAAACACTTCTGCACATTGTAATGCACAATTACTTTTTATTTACTGAATTTAAAAAAAAAACATAAATTGTGCATTGTGTTTTAATAATCTCATCCATATTTTTTTTTTCATATCCATACTTTAAACTTGAACTTTTAGTTCATAATATGCCATGTTTTATTCACTTCAGAAGAGGTGCCGTTTATAGTTAAATATTTGCATGTAACCATTTTTACACACAGTGGGCACAATTAACATACTGATTTTCAATATTTTGAATTAGGAATGACAAATTATTCATGTCAGATTATGCCAAATTTTTGTTGTTAGTGATAAAAGTGACTTCTAAGGGTTAGTTATCCAGAGATCAAAAGTGTATAATGTTTGAAGTAAATTAGTACAGTTCAGATGTAGTCACCTTCTCTCTCACCTGTCCACATGTGTCTTTAGTAACACCCTGTAATGCTCTGTGCCTATAGTTTGTGTACCATGCATGGATTACTGACTCCAAAACAGCCATGAAGGAGCACAGTAAGGAGCGCCGGCGATTTTGGCAGAGATATACCGAAGGGCGCAAAACTAGGAAGGATCAGCAGGAAGGTACGTGAGAAAAACAGTCCAAAGTTTCATTCGGAACAGAGGGTTAGCTCCTCTTGTTCTCCTGTACCGTTAGAGGAGATGGTCTCTGTTCAGCCCCTTGCCGGCTGTAGCCATATGTCTTCTCTGTGTGGCTCGGTTTCCCTCCCAACGTAATCCTCTGATCATGAATGGACATTTTGTCTCTTTGGGGAACTTCAAACGTGTCCTTATGGCTTCTCGCTGCGCTCTTTAAATGGAAGACATGCTGTGTCCAGTCATGAATGTGGCCAATTCTGCATTAGCACACTTCCTTCCAGGCCTAGGCATTCTTACAAGGGCGTGCTGAGAAATGAAGAACGGCATGTTGCATTCGCTATGGTCAATTCATCCCATATGACGGCTGGACACGGCCTCAGGAGTCTCGCCAGCCAGCCAAGAGCTTGAATTTAGCCTGAGCTGAGTGACCAAACCTAATAAAACACTGAATAAACACACATAATACTGAAATTATGTGGCCTATTAGGATTTTATTTACATCTTTTAGCCATAGACTGTTGAAAAAAGCGATACACTGGAGTAGATCTCAGAGAGAGAAAAAAGTTCAGAATTCTTTTGAGTATCGTGAAAATGTGAAATCAAAATGTATTCAGATCATGCTGTACAATTTATTTAGAAATGGTGCAATTTGTGATTTATGAACTTAAATTTAAATCTTACATCCCTCTTACATGCTTCTCTCATCTCTCTGGCAGCACATGTAGCCATTGAAGTGGAGGCTCAGGAAGAAGATACTGTCGAAGAAGAGAGATCAGATGGACCAGGTACAATCATCCAGATACAATATAGTCCCATTTATGGTTCATATACAGATATATGACCTGTGATGAAATGTGAACTGTTTAATATTCACCTTTAATCCCGTGAGTGCAAGGATAGTCTCCCTCTATATTTTCACATGCAGATGTTTGAATGCCGGCAGTCAAATAAAACCTGAAAATGTTAAAATTATTTCTCCACATTAGATATAAAACAATATAAAAAAATAACAATAGAATGATTTGCCATAATTTGGCCACATTATACATTTTTAGTTTTTTTGTTGTTGTTGTTGATGTTAATTCAACAAATATACAGTTATTGTGCATTTATGGTCATAAGTGTGTTCTCTATAGATGTATGTATTCTTAAAAATTAATCTGGGTGAGGGTGAACTTTGGCATAAAACTGTATATTTGTAAAAAAAATTTGGTGTCAATTAATGTTCTATATTTATCGATATTTCTTATGCTTTTATTGCCTATCAATGGCACCTTAACAAACTGACTCTAAAGTGTTATTGTTTTCTCCTCCAGATAACATCCTTAAGCGTGTGTTTAACATTGTAAAGTTCTCCTGGGTGCTGTTCCTGGCTCTGCTGGACAGTTTCACAGCCTGGCTCAACTCCATGTGCCAAGAGCACATCGACATCTCCACTGTCCTGCGCATCGAGCGCTGCATGCTCACCCATGAGGTTAAAAAGGTACAGGCACAAGCAGACCAGCCTCATTACTTTTCACCAGCATGGTGGCTCCAGAATAACCTTATATAAATTTTATTATATTGATCACATTATTCTCATAAATTTGTCAGACACTTTAATCCGAAGTGACAAATATTATGAGGAACCATTCAAGTTTCGCAAGTTCCCTCTTGTCAGACTAAATTGGACAATATCCATGAAGGCAATTAACCTTGTTCACCAGTCACTAACAATAAGCACAGATATTCCCCCAATTCTCAGTGAAGATATGTTGTAAAATAATATTTGGCTGCTTTATTTATTGGTTTAAGGATACATGTATATCACAGTTTATTTACAGTGTGAAAGGAAGAGCTTGGAAACAGAACCGAGTTTGGAGTCCATGTCTCAGCTCCAGCTCCAGTTGTGGGCTGCGAATTTTGCCAAGTATTGGTTTCCAAGATAGCAGATTCTCTCTGAGTACAATCCTAAGACCTCATGTCGTAAGGGACAGATTTGCTTTCTTGAATTGGTTTTATTCTTCGTTATTTAGACAAGTCTTACCACAAGGTTTAATAAAGTTTCGGGAAGGGCTTGAAAGCAGTACCTGAGAGAATGTCTGTCAGTTATTTACATTTGTATCAAGCCACAGATCTTTTTACTTAGACTGTGTACCCTCTGATGTGTCCAGGGGAATGTCCCTTCACGAGAGAGTATTCACACATACTACCAAAGACAGATGTGCAGAGCTGCTTCCTCAGAGTGTGTTCTGGACGAAGAGGATGGGTTGCAGTCTCAGGATCAAGGACTGACCCAGCAGCACCAGGCCCAGGTGCTAGACAGTATGGATTCTGGCCCTGGTCGAGACAGTCCGTCCAGGTATGACACGACACTGTTCAGCCTCATACACATGCTGGAAAATAGATTTCTTTAATGGTCATAATATGGTGAGAGTGTGTTTTATGCCTTCTGTGCTCTGACTGAGAAGTGTCTGATTCAGACTGAGTAGAAACACTTGATTAGATGCTGAATTTAGCTGAACATATTAAAGCTCCGTACAACTGTTTCCCAAACCTGTTCCAGGTGGCCTACTTCAAAGTACATTTTGATGATTTCCCAGGCTTAAAACACCCACTTCAACTCAACAAGAGTTGCTGATGAACTAATGAGTTGGATCAGGTGTGTTGAGAGTGAAAAAACAAGAATAAGTGCTCTAGAACTTCTGCAGAACTGAGTAGAGTAGAGTAAATAGATTTAAGGATTTAAATACATCCATTTTACATTACACTTCATTACACATTAAGATGGAAAATATCTTTGGGAAAACTCTGAACAATACTGTACCTGTGGTTCTTTGGTTAAATAATGAAGGCAGGTCTTTAAAATAAAAATAAAAAAAATAATTGAAGTCATTCATTCTTGGTAAATGGGACTTGCCCTCAGGTTTTCGGCATACAGTAATCACTGGTGTGATTACAACTACTGTAAGTGTGTCTGAAATCCCTGCTCTGGGGACCACCAAGTCGCTGTGTAGCCGAAAGGAAATTTACGACAGCATAATTCAAGTTTGTTTAGGTATTAACTTTCCATTCAATTACATTAAAGTAAGCTTTTGATGCGATTTCCCGAGAAAAGAGATCCGGTACGTATTTCTCATTGTATTTCTCTGCTGACAGACGGCTGATATTTACTTTAGCTTCGGATTTACCTCCAGGGAAACCACTCTGTTGTTGTCTCAAACTAGAAGCAGAAGTTTAGCCTGAAGCTCAAAAACAGTTTGTATAGAAACCAAATGTATTAGTTAAGAGCACACCCTATTATTTTCCAATGACCCCACTCTTCCAGTTTCTTCCCTAGCAGCCTCATCTTTTGTGATTTTTTAAACAGGGACTCTACAAAATATATTTAGATTAGATGTATATTTATTATTTTGTGTTGCTTCGGTCCTAAGAAATATTCTGAAAATATTCTGAAGACATACACCAATGACTAAGGTTCTGATTGGTTGCTTGGTATGTGTGTATTAGACAAGCATTTTGGAATTTGGCTGAAATATGTTTAATATGTTCAATATGGATGGTAGAGGCACATCAGTACTATACGATTCCAAGGAATGTAATCCATTCAACTAAAACATTCACACATATGGTGCACACCCAAACAGACCTGACTGGACTCGGCATAAATGGTCATGTTTTTTGTACTCTTCTTCATAACGTCCACATAACTCCTCTCGCATGCAGTGATTTACTCTTTCTTGATTGTGCTTGAAAATGATAGATCACCTTAATAAAATACTGTGATTGTGGAGTGGAGGATTGTGGAAGTGGAGGTGTGCTTGAACTTAACCAGAAGAGCTGATCCAAACTCTGACATTGAGAATATGAAAACAGCTATAACAAGTAAATGGCTCACCTGTGGTGTGACCCTGCAGGAGCACTATCTGGTTTCAGCCACGATTGTTCAGTCCTCAATCACAAGGCTGGGTCTGGTGGTGTGTAAAAAAGACAGTTTGTTTAAGTGAATATTTTGTGAGTAATTATGATCCCTGACCTTTTTTTTTAGCGCATACACGGCTCTACAGTCTACACTGCTGTACACTCAGTCTACACTGGAGTCCAGTGAGACCATCGCTGATCATGTGCCCAGAACCAGTGAGCGCACTCGCCCAAAACTCAGCCGCTTGCCGGGCCTGGACATGTCCTCGTCTGGTGAGAGTGCTACCAGCGCTGCCCTCAGGTACAAACTTCACAGAACACTGCCACTTATAAACACTGCTCATACTGAAACATGCAGAAAATTATTTCAGTGTGACGCAGCTTCATAGACAAAAAAATGGGAAAGTGATCAAGGGATGATTCTAACATCAAAAATAACTGTATGTAGATGCGGATAATGAATTTATGATAAATGTATGAAATGAATAACCAGTAGGCTTAGAATAGGATTGTTCAAATTCTTTAATTCTGTTGCAAAAACAATTATTTTATAGATTAATCTGCAACCTAATTGTTTTTATACTTTTAAAAACAAGGTCCAAACGGTAATTTCCAACTTTTTCCAATTTCTAAAGTATCTATAGCAGGTATTCGGTGTTCTTAATGACTTTGTTGAGATTTGTTTGAAAAGTTGTATATGAAAGAGTGAACCATCAAGTTTGAGAACAACTGTCTGTCATCTTAATTCGAGTTTGGCAGCACTGCCCCCTAGTGGTTCAAGTTTATTGTAATGGGGACTAAGTGTGTATTGTCTAGTTCATTGAAGTTAATTTCTTTCAGGCCATTTACTTGCTTTTAAAAATTTTTTACACTCTTCTAGTGAAACCACACAGTGCACAGCGCTCTGCTCTCGGCAAGGCACTGGCGACACCATTGAAGAACCAGAAGACATTCAAGAAAGGCCACAGGCCCAAGGTATCATGTGGACTTCCACCTCAGACACGCAATGCTGTAGTGAGGATCCAGCCCTGGAGGGTGCATCATCACTGGACTGGGACAGCGCTCTGGCCGCGGAGCAGGCCACATGGCCCCAGCTCAGCAGATGCCCCTCTGAGGCAGACATTCCTCCCTCGTACAGCCGAGCCACAGGCCTAGACACAGTGTGTGAGTCTGCAGCTTGCTCTGAAGAGAAGAGGCTCAGGATAGACACTCCTGATGACAGAGCTGCAAGCCAGGGAGACATCACCTTACCCTCGCTTAGCCATGAGTTAACAGCCAGCGAACTGCTGCGCAGCAGGTGAGACTGTTACCTGCTCCATAAAAAGAGATGCACAGCACTTTTTTTTTTACAGAAAATACTCTCAATATTAAAAACAGTCTCATATCCTACATATTTCCTTTTCTTCTTTCTGTAAAAGCTGCTTATGTTACTCCAACAGGATGTTCTATGATGAGGAGTTAGAGGAGTCAGAGCGTTTCTACACGTCCCAGCCTCAAATCCTTCAGCTCTGCTACGCTCTCTACAACATGCTGGTGGCCCATTCTGAAATGGTGTGCTACCTGGTTATCATCCTCAATCACATGATCTCAGCCTCAGTGGCCACGCTGGTGCTACCCATCCTCATCTTCCTGTGGGCCATGCTGTCCGTGCCCCGGCCCAGCAAACGCTTCTGGATGACCGCCATAGTGTATACTGAGGTAGAGACTCAGCAATATCTATCTGCATTACAGTAAACAAGATGATATGTAGTTCATTGTTAACAAATCCCACTTGTTTATACTGTTATGTACTCAAGGCCATGCTATACCATTTGATATTGTCTCTGGTGTTTTGATCATTCAAGGGTCAGTAAAATGCTACCATGCACATACCACTAATCATTTTGCTTTCCTTCTTTGCCACACCCAGGTGACAATAGTGATAAAGTACTTCTTCCAGTTTGGCTTCTTCCCCTTCAATCAGAACATAGAGGTGGACAAGGCAAAACCCTTTCACCCTCCAAATATAATAGGAGTGGAGAAAAAAGAAGGCTATGTACATTATGACCTAGTTCAGCTGTTGGCCCTTTTCTTCCATCGCTCCATTCTCAAGGTAATAATTTTAATACATAGTGATACATGAGAGAGAAACTGGCACTGATATTTTGTGGTCATAGTTCGCGAAGCCTGGCCTCTCAATGCCACTATCTCCCAGCAAAAAGTGCAACTTTAAGTTGATAGACATTGTTATGTTATTAGCAATTAAAATGGAGTAGTAGTAAAATCTATTGAAACTTTTTTTGTTTAAGGATAAGTTTCCCATTTTTTCCCCAAGGTTTTGTCATTGACAATTCCTGCTTGTGACAATTAGGCAACCTGGTTTTGGCTAAGAATTGTTAGTACCAAATGAAAATAAATAGAGTGAATATTTAGCTCAGAATCTCATTAAAAGGTAGGCAATTACAATGTATGTACTATCCAAAATGCACAATCCAAAAAAAAGGTGTCACTAAAAAGGTATTCAGAGCATCAGTATGAAGAGGTACTTGTGTCTCTCAGCCAATCACTTTGCAAGTTTGGAACTTACTGTGTTGGTTTTGTAGGATCACTGTCTTTAATCTCTTTTGTATTTACGGACTATTAGATTTGTGGTGTTCATCCCAAACACGTCCACACTCACATGTGATTTTGACTATTTAAACATTTTCTGCATATATATGCAACGTGTCAGTGTTTGTATGTTTGCTGTGTCATATCTAATGTGTGTACTCCCTACTTGCCTGGTGCAGTGTCATGGTCTGTGGGACGAGGATGAGCCCAGGTCAGGGTCTAAAACTGCAGGTGCAACCCAAGTGGATTCAGACAGTGAGGAGAGGTCTAGAGTCCGGGCGGAGAGTAGCTCCCTTACCCGAGAAGCTTCACTGGAGTCCACACACATCCGCATACCTAGAAGACTTTCCCATGGTCATTCCTCTGCACGCCGCCAAAGCTCCAGCTCAGGCTCACATGTTTCCCGCCGCTCTATTCGCTCCAGAGGAGGTGAGTTCACTCGCTCTTCTATTATAAACATATTAATAGTCATCAATTGCCCTGTGGGTATCGTGGGCATGGATAAATAAGACTCAATGATACAAATGTATTCTTCCTTAAATTTTTTTGTTATCCTAACCCTAAATCCTAAACGTATTTATTTCATTAATATGTCGCAGTTACTGAACTGAACTTCTTCCTTCTCTTAACACAATTCATTTACCTGCTATTGTGCCCAGCAACCCAACTGCCACTGTTAACACCCTTCATTGCCATGTATTTACTGCATAATCTCTGTCCTTCTGCTTTATTGCTGTCTGCCTCTATTCTGCATTTTTGCACAATTAACAATTGCACTGCTGGAATACATTATCTGTTTTCAAATGTCGACTGCACTAAATGTCTTATCCTGTTGTTTTGTTGCTCTTGGGTTTTTCTTGCACTCTCTCCTGCACTCTTTCCGCTCTGTGTATTTGGTCATGTCTGCACTTATGTCATCTTGTTGAAGAGGATTGTTGTTTCGTGTTACTATGTACTATATATGCAGCTGAAATGAGTTCATTACAGCCATACAGTTTGTATTCCCCTCATTCTCTCTCTCTTTCTCTCTCTCTCTCTCTCTCTCTCTCTCTCTCTCTCTCTCTCTCTCTCTCTCCCTCTTTGTGTTACAACAGTGAAAAGATTGCCAAACCTCACCCATTTAACTAAATATCAACTCAGTCATTTCACATTATTTTCCATGTAAATGTTTATCATGCTTGAAAATGAACCTTGACCGTCAGTTACTGAATATATTAATATCATTATATAGAAATATTTTAAGTTATATTTAAAAAATGGTCTCTTATCTTGTGTTTCTGCGCATGTGTGTGTGTGGGTGTCCACAGAAAGTACAGGCACAAGGTCGAGTGTGTGTCGTGCAGGCAGCGTGCTGGGCGTACAGCAGAAAAGTCGTAAAGAGCTCATTCTAGAAAAACTTCGGGAGCAGCTCATAAAAGCCAAGAAATTCACTGTTCAAAAGTAAATCCAAACATCATAACTCCACTGCTGTCTCCATTTTTGTTGTTTTATCCAGTTCTCTGTATTCAGTGTTTTGGGAAAAGCTGTCCAGCAGTTTCATTTAGAATCACTAAACCTTCAACATGTGTACTGTATTACAGAACCCTGGAGATCTATGTTCCAATCCGTCAGTTCTTCTACAACCTGATCCACCCAGAGTACAGCGCGGTGACAGACGTCTATGTGCTCATGTTTCTAGCTGACACTGTTGACTTCATCATCATTGTTTTTGGATTCGGGGCTTTTGGGGTATGTTCTGTACTGTTTATGCTGCGTACAGTTTTTTCTGTGTGTGAAATGCAGGGAGCATCGTGATGGCCTGTATATATGGACTAAAAATATCATTAGGTTCACCTACCTTGGATTTACATTTATAGACCATTGAAAGAGCTTCACTGTTCATATAGATGCACTTTTGAGTTACAGTTAGTCCATCTGTTTCTCTGCATCATTTGTTAGCCCCCATTTCCATCAACAGTCAAGATCACCACAGGACCACTAGTGAGTAATTATCATCTGAGTGGTGGATCATTCCCAGCACAGCAGTGACCCTCACATGGCAGTGGCATGTTAGTGTGTGTGTGTGTGTGTGCATGTGTGTGGGCACATATTGTATCAGACACAACAATGCCATTAGAGCTTTTGAGTGTAAATACAAGGTAGTGTTCTTAATTCAGTTATTTGTCAGTGTATATTGGAGAGTAATCTGACCTTTATTCAAACCCAGATGCTAATTCGAAACTGCTAACTCAGTCACTTTGCTTGACAGATTTCAAGTTCAGTTCCAAAGCATGTATTTGCTTTTGCATTTTTGTTTACAGCATTGCCACATAATCTAAACAGTTTTATGCAAATGCTAATTAGACAATACCTCTTACTTTATTAAGTATAATACTGTACATGTAACCGAAGTCCCTTCTCCATATATTTGTCTCCATCTCTTTAATAGAAACATTCTGCTGCTGCAGACATCACATCCTCTCTGTCTGAGGATCAGGTTCCAGAGGCGTTTCTGGTGATGGTCCTGATCCAGTTTGGTACTATGGTGGTGGATCGAGCACTCTACCTACGGAAGACCGTTATGGGGAAGGTCATTTTCCAGGTCATCCTGGTGTTTGGTATCCACTTCTGGATGTTCTTCATACTTCCAGGAGTCACAGAAAGGTCTGTATTTCTATTACCATATTACTGTTTGGTAAAAACAGTCCACCCCCGATTTTAGCGTCAAGCAATCAGCAGCATGGAGAAATGAATAATGTTCTCGGATTAGCTACTTTCAAACCTCCTGCCTCTGAGTACAGAGGTATTTCACCATCTCGAGAAGTTTCCGTATACAGTTGCTTTGTGTTCTCTCGACAATCCCCAAAAAAATCTGCAGCTTGATTTTATATTGAAATTTAGCTGAAATTATCTTAATATTTATGTTACAAATAAAATATATTTTTCTCAATAATTTAACACTAAAATGCTTGAAAAAAAGCTTATTTGTGAGGGTTTAAGCAAACAATTACTAGTTAGGTTCCAAGAAAAGAAACGTGCCAGACTGAGGCCGCGACCTTGTTGGGGAACACTGCACACTCACCCTCTATTGAGATAAGAAAACCAACCTCCTGGTGTTAACTGTCCTTTTGTTTCATTAGGCGTTTCAGTCAGAACATGGTGGCCCAGCTCTGGTACTTTGTAAAGTGCATCTACTTTGGCTTGTCGGCCTACCAGATCCGCTGCGGCTATCCTACCCGAGTTCTGGGAAACTTCCTGACCAAGAGCTACAATTATGTCAACCTTTTCCTCTTTCAAGGGTGAGATCCATTTGCACTCATGATTAAGGAAACACATTTCTACATCCATAATTACACAAATGAGAGATTTTTGAAGGGAAACTTTTCTCACACAGTTCTCGTATCAGTCTCAATGCATTGTGCTAAACTCATGGAAATAATAGCTTTATCACTTTATCAGACCTTATTCGTCAACAAAACATATTTGTTTCTACAATCACTCACCTCTGCTGGG
This sequence comes from Rhabdalestes septentrionalis, assembly GCA_037832545.1. Classification (NCBI taxonomy): domain Eukaryota; kingdom Metazoa; phylum Chordata; class Actinopteri; order Characiformes; family Alestidae; genus Rhabdalestes; species Rhabdalestes septentrionalis. The sequence goes on along the minus strand of JBBMFX010000007.1, from coordinate 6,175,158 downwards.
GTCTGCAGGTTCCGTCTGGTTCCGTTCCTGACAGAGTTGCGAGCAGTGATGGATTGGGTGTGGACAGACACCACTCTCAGTTTGTCCAGCTGGATCTGTGTGGAGGACATCTATGCACATATCTTTGTTCTTAAGTGCTGGAGGGAGTCCGAGAAAGTAAGTGAGACTCTTCTATATCCAGTACTCCAGTATAAGTTTTATGCCCCTTTACAAATTGTTTAAATACATTTTCCTCAGTGTGTTTCTGATAGCAAAGCTAACATTACAATAAATGCATACAAAACAATTTGTTTGGAAAAATGCAGTTGACATTTTGTGAGAAAACACAGGTTTGCTTCCAGATATCTCCTCAGTCAACCCAGGTTTCTGAGAGAAACTATATAGTAGTGTGTATTTTACTTAAGATACACGCTAATATACTGAATATAAAATCACTACAAATGTAATTTGTATTTATTCTTTTTTAGTTTTAAAGTATATTTAGCAATACCCATGGGAAAAACCACTCACAGATCATCTTTTTTTTTTCTCAGGTGCCTAAAATTTCACATGTGTGCTGAGTGGTTATTTAGTTAGCATGTTTGTCATTTGTATTTCATCACTAAATAATCACAAAGCTTTTACATATATCTTTTTGCCTACTCACATTTTTTTGTTATTTCTGGCAGATCAGTCCTCTGTTTTACAAAAAAACAAAGTCAGTACTGTTATACTATGGGTTTTGTTAATGTTTAGTGTTAATGTTTGTGTATGATAGTGTTAATGTTTTTGTATGTGTGTTTGTGATATCTAATAGAGGTATCCTCAGCCACGTGGACAGAAGAAGAAGAAGGTGGTGAAATATGGGATGGGCGGGATGATCGTTATGTTGCTCATCTGCATCGTCTGGTTTCCACTGCTCTTCATGTCTCTGGTCAAATCAGTGGCCGGAGTTGTCAACAAACCCCTAGATGTGTCTGTTACAATCACTCTGGGAGGATTTCAGGTACAGTCTCACATGATGCAACCCATTCAAATATTTTGACATTTAAAAAGCAATGTCTGCACTGATGCTGAGGGTTCTAGCTGACCAGTGCCTGACTATTTTGTCTGTGCCTCCTGTTTGCTGTGTGTTTTCCAGCCGATCTTCACGATGAGCGCTCAGCAGAATCAGCTGAAGGATGTATCTGAAGCAGACTTCTTAGAGTTTATGAATTCCTACAAATACATTCCAGTATGTTTGCATCTATCCTTCTAATGTCTCGTTATTTATGGTCTCAAAATACAGCAATACATACAAATATTATTTTTATTTCCTTCTTTTTCTTCTCAGGGTGCAATGCAGTTTTTAGAGGCGTACACTGCTGAGGATGTAACAGTAGCTGAGCTGGAAGGAAGTTCTAACTCACTGTGGACCATAAGCCCTCCCAGCAGGAAGAACTTGATGGATGTTCTCAGCAAAGAGGACCAGTTTCCTGTGACCGTGTCCTGGGCTATTCAGAGGTAGCCTTAATAAAGCAAACAATGAAAAACTGTGATAGTCAGTGGTCTGAAGCATGTTACAGTGATGCCCCCTTGCTAAAGAAAACATCCCATTGAGGGCACCACCCATGCAATAACATTTGTACCAAAAAACCTGGTTTAGTATTTTTTTTTTCCCAAAAGTGTGACATTGTGCCAAACATTTAATGAAATTGTAAAATAACTGAAGATTGGTGAGGCAAAATCTAAAACCCACACCTACTGCTGATCCAACTTATTTGAATACATTCCAATGTCAACTTTACTTAGTTACATACTTAGTTTTTCCTTTCATTGTGTATTTTCTGTTCCTCTTTCCTATTAAAATTTTTTATAAAGAGGCAAAACGTACCAGGGAGCTCTCAACCACTGTACCGTCCTGCAAAATCTTAACTGGCTTTGTCAAGCGTCAGTCATTTGCTTTGAGTAAAATAATCATCAGACTACAACAACTAAAACAACAACAAAATTTCTACTGCTACTATTACTACTACTACTACTGCTAATAATAATAATAAGAAGAAGAAGAAGCAGAAGAAGAAGAAGAATATCAATAATAATTTTTTCACATAATCACTATGATCATGTCTGTTATTATTATTATTGTTATCAGTACTAGAAGTAGTCGTAGTATAAATAACCTCCATGCCATTTTTTCTCTCAGGTCCTATAGTAATCCATCCATTACAGTGTTTTTCCGATTTTTGTTCAACAGGAACCTCAGCCTGGGTGCAAAGGCTGAAGTTGCAATGGACAAACATGTTAATTACCTGGATACGAACACTAGACAGGCGTTAATAGACCTGCTGAATGGAACGCGGAACAAGGCTGTGTGAGTACATTTCATAGCTAAATACAATCAGTAGTCCAGTAGGTACATACAGACATTAACTGTTTTGTGCTTTGTTCACAGAGTAATAGAACAAGTCTTCCCCTGCTATATACGGGCACCCAGTGACTCTAATGCTAAACCTATAGACCAGCTTTATGGAGGTATGAATCTAAAGAACTGTTTATTAGCTTATTTTGGCTTTCTACACTTTGCCCTTTAGTGCTTTCACTAATTAGAATAAATATCCCATTTAACATGGATTGTGAACATGATGCCAACATTCCTCAAGGAGAATCAAATCCAGCCAGTGTTGTTTTTTTACTTTAAATGCAAAGTGCACAAAGCCAGATGCAGACAGAGCGAAACCTCAGTCTCATGCTATCAACAGTACTCACAAAAGCATCTGTATAGACCAACAGACCTACAAGACCCAGTCAAATTACCATCAGCTTTGTAAAATGTAAAGTCAGAAAAAAGTGAGGTTAGAAAAGGGTGACACAAATACATTTTATCTTGGCTAATTCAGAATAGCGAACACTTTCTCATACCATTTTGAGTTTTGTTTTATGCATCTGAAGTAACTCATATATGATTTACCGAGCACATCAAAAACCATATCTGATTTAATTTTTCTGGTATTTTTGCTATGATAAAAAATAAACATGTGGAGACATGACCCTTGTTACAGAGAGCGGCTATGAGAACATCCTCCTGGACCTGGAGCGAACCAACAACAGCAGTGGTGAAATACAGGAGTGGTGGATCGTGGACCAGCCGTCCGAGGGGAAAGTCCACATGAGATTTGGGGTGAGGGCAGAGCAGAAGAAGGAGGCTGGACTGCAGCTGTATGTCTTCAATGATAAAGTCAGTCCTCCCAGTCTGGGCTTCCTTGCTGGCTATGGGTAAGGGAACAATCACTGTTCAAGACTTCAGCCTTAAAAAATGTTTCCACACTCTCAGAAGTAAAGTCACCACACTAGCTTCTTCAAGCAATGCTAAATATGTAAATATTTATATCTTATATGTAAATAATAGTGAAACATCTCCTGGTATTGTAGTCAGAATCCCAAGCCATTCATGTGGAAATGTTCCTAATTTTATACATTTCTGACAAAGAGCCAAAAAAAGTTTTTGCCAAGTAACAGTGTACACCTGCCTTTGGTAATCTAATAACGATATAAATATACATAGCACTCCATAAAAATAACATATTTTTATGCTGGCGCAGAAAAAAAAACATTGAACTGAAGTTGCAAAGTGTAACAGAATGTAACTTTCTCCTTTTCAGTATAATGGGTTTGTATGCCTCTGTGGTGCTGGTGATAGGAAAGTTTGTTCGCGAATTCTTCAGCGGCATCTCACACTCCATCATGTTCGAAGAGCTGCCCTGTGTGGACCGCATCCTCAAACTGTGCACCGACATTTTCCTCGTGCGAGAGACCGGAGAGCTGGAGCTGGAGGAGGACCTGTACGCCAAGCTCATCTTCCTCTACCGCTCGCCTGAGACCATGATCAAGTGGACCAGGGAGAAGACCAAATGAGCCACGAGAATCTACAGGAGACACGACGAAGGCAGGGAGTGAGGACGGACACACCTGATGAAGCTGCAATGCAGAAATAGCGTGTCCATATCCAATGCCTTTGTAAGCTTGTTAATAAGAAAAGGCCTCCCTGTGTGGGGTCCCGCTGCCTTCGACAATACGACATGCAGGCGTAGCTGTTCTACAGTACGTGTACGTTACGTACTAACCTGAACCTGGAAAGCCAATGGAAAAGGGCAACGCAGAAGCTGCCGGGGACTTGAACGAGAGAGAGGTGTGCTTCAGAGCTCAGCTATACTCTGATGCCTGCTTATCTGATTAAAGCCTCTCAGACGAAATGCATTGATCCATGGGTTGTGCAATAAACTGTCCAGGTAGCTGGCTTTAAACACAAGCAGTGGAAGAAAAGGGACAGCAACTGAAAGACACTAGCCACTTTTGAGACTAAGATTTTCCTGATTCTGGAAGTGCTTGGGTTCTTCAGAAGATGAATTATGTGACATTCCACATGGAATCATGATGTATGTTTGCTTAATGTTGTGCAGAGAGCTATACAGGGGAGACAGATAACTGGTGTTCTCAGGAAAAGAATGTCATCGCCTTAAAGCAAAGTATTTCGAATTTGTTCTTCCTCACAGGCCAGAGAACAGCCACAGTATGGAAAAATATGAAATAATGCATTCTCTCCTACAGGGAACACCCTGCACCGAGTTGGATGTAATTGTGGTTGAGCATAAAGCACATTTTGGAAACACGCAACATGTGTCGTCTCTGAGTAAACTTTACTGAGTCCATCCTTCCAGTAGTTGTTTTAACTGCTAATAAGTCTAATTCACAATAGTGGGTATCCAACACTGAGAACGAAAAACAAAAGTGAAATCAGACCACAACAATCTGTTTCATTTTAGATTTTTTATTTAAGGACTTATGCATGCAATCCAGAAACATAAGGGGGCACAAACTTTAGGTAACACTTTCCTATAGGGCAGCATTCGTATATCTACATGACAGCTGTGTAAGCTTTTCATGACAACCTATATAAACACTTTAAAGTGTTGGTTTTTGGTGTTGGTTGTCATAACATTTTGTTGGTGAAACCAACTAAAAAAATGCTTTTTGGAATAGGATGCCAGAACACTAACGTATGATTATGTTAGTTGCCATAAAGTTTAATGCAAGTGTTAGGTAGCTTTATACAAGCTACCCTTTAGTAAAGTGTTATCAAGTTTTCTCTTGGAACGTATTTTGCTCACATCACAGGGAGTTGGTAATTACAGCATGAGATATATTTACAAAATATGAATCTGAGTCACCATTCTATTACATTTCCTTGCAGAATTGTTCCCTGAAATGGCATTGTTTACATTCTTTAAAAACACAAATACACTACGGAAGGCATTATATTAACATCCAGCCAGTAATATTAAGGCATTTCATGCATGTTTTTGTATAATGTAGGCCCTTATTAAACAGTTTTTGACAGAGTGTGGTTTTTAAATGGGCAGGTAAGCACATGAGCTCAAAATAAAGGATGTATTTATTAAAGAATGCTATTTTTCAATAATTCTGCATGCACCCCTTCAGCTATTGTTACTTTATTCAGGCACAGTTGTTTAAGAACATGTAAACCAGCTTTTACATTTCTTTGCATCCAAACATGTTTAAATGACAAATCACTGCTATCTTAGAGTATAGCTATTCCTTTTGCTTAGGACACCTTAAAAAGAAAACATGTCCAATGACTACAGAAATCACTAAGAATCTGTGTAAATTAAACTTTCTCAGATTTCAGCACAATAAAATACTGTAATACAGGTCCCATTACAGAAAGGTTGTTTGATTTAGTGTGCAAGAACAGCATAACATCTTTTAAGTAACACATAATGAATGATAGTGTCATTATGACTATGCAAGAATTTCAAAATGAAGTAAAATATTTTTCCTATGCCTACGATAGTAATTTTAAATATTTCTATAGAGATATAACAGCATAATGTATGTCCTGATCCTTGTGCAGAATCAAGTCTTTTGTAATTTATGTTTAGCCACACCAATGTGGCTGAATCATGCTTTTGCCTCACTGCTTGGGCTGCAGGCAACAGCTGTGGCCACGTTTGGTGCCAGTATTAGATAAGGCAGTTCAGCCACTATAAGGAATGGAGAATTTGCCCTCCAGCAACTGTGAAAAAGGCGCTGGTATCAAGTAAAAGAAACTTCACACAGAATGGAAGCCCTTTCATGCGAACCTACCCCCAGTTCCCCGGAATGAAAATGCAGCCTTAAAAGTTCAAATCAAGAATTTCAACAAGTATAAGGCCAGTTTTCGGTACTGAAGCAGCAATCATCAGTATTACACCCGCTACAATTCTACAAGATCACACCCACTGTACCGAAAAAATGATCATCTGCCATGCTGTCAACTGGCAAACTTAATCCTGGGAAGCCTGTGGCATCACATTAGCATGACTGGGCTTGAAAGTTAAAGAAAAAGGACATGTCTCAGTACAGAAGAATGCTGGTCTGGGTTTCAGCAATCACAGAAATTAACAGAGTCCTCCTGCATAATCATCCTCTTCTTCCTCAGGCCCATTAGCCCCACCATTTACTCTCCCATCCCCAGCAACTGCAGACTTGGTCTTCTTTCCTCCTCCAGGCAGGACCAGAGAGAGCGCCAGCTTAGCATACTGAGAAAAAAAGAAATGAACTTAATGAATATCAGATTAGCATATAAAGTACTTGTAAGCAGGAACAAAATGGTTTAGGGTTGGGTGCAATAGGCAGTTTTACTTTTCAGTATGGGAGAATCATTTGAAAGGGGTGAGGACATCTATCTTAATGGAACAGATACTGGGTTTGGAAATACTGGGCAGCGGGCACTAATAAATGGAGAATCTTGAGGTATGTATAATACATAACTACACTATGCACTATTGCATACACACTACAGTGTTGTATTACAATACACAATATGTCCAAAAGTATCTGGACACCTCTTATAATTTGAGAATTCAGTGACTTTATGGTACACCCATTGTTGACAAAATAAACATAAAAAAAGCACAACATCATAGCTCTTGTCTTGAAAGAGGATTTACAATCAACAGCAGGTTGTATCGGTTCTCTTATTACTACATTAATGGAGCAACAGTCGATACATAATGTGGCCAGCAACTCTATAAAATCTCAAAATTGCTGGTTAAAATCTCTCTTCTTATTAGTTACTTTAATGTTCCCACAATCACTGTCACAAGTATTTCATTGTGAGAGCACTGAGGGGAGCAAACTCCCTATTTCAAGAGAAAAGCTGGTTGAGGAGTGTCTACAAATTTTGGAAAATCCCCATTCAGCAAATTCAGGAAATCCATTCTCTTATTTGACTCTATACCATGGATTTAACCTACAAAGCGCTATGTTTAAATACAGCACAACAGGGAGGTCAAGCAGGCAGGGTAATTGGGGCAGTTTTACTATGTAACTACTATGTTTTTCTTCAATGTACATTATGTTAACAGTATAGGTACTGCTGACATAAAGCCATACCTGCCAGTCCCTTAAAAGTTAGGTATGACAAAAGATGAAATATTGAGAAGATTTAGCTATATTTCCACACCACATAGTAGACTCTTACCACTACTGTTAGTACCACATGCCATGTTCAATGCAAGCAAGTAGGTGAACATACAAACCAAGTTACTTAATAAAAAATCATGTACCCAATGACTGTTTTAGACGGCACTTCTATTCTCCTCTGTAGGTAATAGTTATAAGGGGACCATTTCAACACACAGCACATTGACTGGACAAAGCTGTGAGTAAAGCACTTACGTCATTGTCCATGTATCTGAACAGAGGCGAGTTACACACACGGGACACCTGGTCCTCATCTTGCTGGTCATAGCCCTGTAACAGCTGCTCCAAAGCCACACAGTCCTCACTCCCACTAAATCCTGGTATACTGTAGCTCTCCCGCACACACTTGTCGGCTGCAACATAATCTCCTCTGTGTAGGTGGACTAGCACTTGGGCAATGGTTTTCTAAACATAAGAAACGTTGCATGATGAGAAGTTTTAAGAGATCAAATTAATCCAAATACCATTAGGGTGAACGGAGTTGTACCTTAAAACATGATGGGTAATTTTCTATGTCTCTATACATGTTCTTCTCTTTCTGGAGTGACACAGCTGCTTCATCAAACCTTCAATGAAAAAGGAGAAGCTCTTAAATGGGACATAACAATGTGGAATGAAAGTGTAAACTATTATATACAGTTTGAAAGTGATCAAATTTTACTTCTTTTGTCTGACAAGAAGTCGAGATGATTTTCCAAGAAGCTCCACAGCTTGTCGCAATCGTTCCTCATTCTGAAACAAAGCACACAGGGTGACCCCTACAGAGCAGGTCTAATAGAAACAGTGATGTTTTTAAAGCTGGGATTCCAAATCTCTGTCCTTGACATCTCATACTCTACATATTGTTGTGTTGTCCCTATGCCAGCACACCAGATTCAGAACATAAAATTTGTTAATTTGCTGATGGGTGGTAGCAGACGTGAGACAGATCAAACCCCGCATAGTGTGGCATTCCCAGGGCTTTGTTAATGATGTTTCGGACATGTAGAAACAAGGCTTTACTTGTTTCTCTATGTCTAAAAGTTTGAGGATATCTATGGGTTCTTCTAATTATTCTCCTCTTTGATGCAGCAAGAGCCTCATCTCTTCTTAATTACTTGTCTTAATTGTAATTCAGGCACAAGAGCATTACTCAGATCAATGATGTTTTTGTAAATGTCACTGTTTAGCCACCTAGCTTTTTTGCTAGTAATGTAAACAAGTTCAGAGGCAAAACTTACTATTTCTCTGCCTTGGCAATGTGCCCATGAGTTTCATTTATTTTCTGAGCCATTATTAGGGCACTTTATAGGTACTCACCTCAAATACTGAAGCAGCTCTCTGATAGAGATCCACAGCTTTGGCCAAATCCACAGGTTCTATCAACCTGTCAGTTATAGTCTGTTATTACAATTACTCTATGTACTTTAAATATAACAAAAATTTTAAAATATTTCATATACTTTGCCATATAATAGAGAAAAAACTTTAATGAAACATATAGAGTATATGATGGTAATACAAAAAAACTGTAATCAAACAGAAGTTCCTTTGAATCCTATATCAACACTTCCAAACAGTTCACTATATTACTTACTTTCCTGCTCTGTCAAGAGCCATGGCAGCAGTATCTGGCGTTCCATTCTCCACGTACATCATGCTGGCCTTCTCTATATACTGAACTGCTTCTGGGAGTCTTTGCATGTCCTGCATAAGGAAAAAAGCATAGTATTAATTCTGGTTTATCTTTAGTATGATACAAAACAAAATACCCATGAAGTCACTTCTCTTACTTAAGTAATGAGATTTATATTTCTGTATTTTTAGAAGGGCAGTCATTGTACTTTGGCTGGCTCTGTAATATTAATTACTGGTTAGATGTAGTAAGCAATGTCTGAATAATAAAACTAGTGAAGCATGTTAAACTAATTTCTAAAATTAAGTTCATTTTCACTATATCTCACCTTTAGCATCATACCCGCTTGCTCAAGAGCTCTGTTGAGGAAAAAAAGCTAAGTTAGAGCGAGATGTACATCAACGTACACTGAATCATGCTGTGTATCATCATCAGAAATACTCACTTTGCAGCATGGAAAAATCTGCAAAATGAGTTAAGGTGGAACAACTTAAATCAAAATATTGTATTTCTGTGAAGACCATATGGCACAGTTGTTACAGAGATCCTATTCTTGGAGAATGGATTTAAAAAACATGAAACATTTGTAAAATAACATAATATAAAATAATATAAAATTATTTGTAGACTTAGGTTTAAACTTGTTATTACATGTCCAAAAGTTTGGGGACATCTATGGGTTCTTTTAATTATTCTCCTCTTTGATGCAGCAAGAGACTCACCTCTTCTGAAAAGTACATGTCTTAATTGTAATTCAGGCACAAGAGCATTTCTCAGATACTGATATTGGATGATTAGCTCTGGACAACTATAAACCCTCCATCTCAATAGCATGCAAACTTGCAGAAACAGGTCAACTGCTTCACAAGCCAAAACGAGGGTCCTTATAAACTTTCCAGCTCATTCCAGAAGAATTCAATGGCACTCTACCACATAAAAGAACAGGTTTACAGTTCCACAAGCCAAAGCTGGGGTCTTTAAAAACCCTCCAACTCATCCCCTATTGTTTCAGTGGCACTCCATCACTCGAGGTAACCTGTCTACTAGGGGTGGAGACAAATACAAATACGGTATTCGGATTGGCACAAATAACGTGTTTTTTACGAATACCGAATTCGGACAAATACTTTTTAAAAATATCTGTATTCGGGACGCCCTCTCTCCGTTACACACTCTCGTGGTTTGGGCACTCGCCCTGTGATCAGAAAGTCATGGGTCGATCCTCCAGACTGCTAGGAACATCTGAGGTACCCTGAGTAAGTAACGTTCCCACACAATGCTCCCCACACGCTGCTCCTGTCCCACACACTTCTCCACATGGGTGCAGAATTTATGGCTGCCCACTGCTTCACTTGGTGAATGGGTTTAAATGCAGAGGAGGAATTTCGTGCTGTTCACACTGTGTGCAG
>JBBMFX010000007.1:6140906-6155231 GCA_037832545.1 Rhabdalestes septentrionalis | reverse complement strand
TCAGTTACACCATGTGTACAGACACACCAATCATCATCACTGGTTATGTGTCCCGCCCCGGCCCCGAACACACACACTGAGAGACGCTGCTCGCATGAAAACTGCTTCAGTGTTCTCAGTTATAGTAACGCATATTTTATTGTCAGTAATGGTAACGGCGTTGTAACGGGGGAAACAGTCATTGGTTTGATTACTCGTTACTGAAAAAAGTATCCCTATTAGTAACGCCCTTTATTTATAGCGCCGTTATTCCCATCACTGCCAGTTAGTCATGCACACAACTAGTTACAGGAGATAAAGACAGTCTAAATTTATTGCAAAAGAGATGAAATAGGTTACCTATTGCAGGGTTAGTATTAAGTTACAAATATTTAATATGCTGTGAAAATCTGTTTATGCTTATAGGTGCTTGTTCCTGCATGAATGTACTTTTGACTGTCAAATAAAGAAACGAGAGACTTTTGCGTTTCCTTACTACTTCAAATTTTCAATTGGCATGGTCCCAGATTCTGTCTTTTGAAGAGTTGCATTTTTTTTTTTGCATTTTTGAAGAGTTGAGATAACGCTACGTTTTGTGAATATTAAAAAAACAGCACAACAATTACTTTAGTGTTCAGTATATTATAATCATGAATTAAAGTCAATGGGAACCAAACTATCATCAATTTCAACCCATATTGACCTTTCTCTGGACATACTGATTCATCATCCCCTTCTATTTAATGACATTTTAGCATTTTAATTAACATTAAATAAACATTTTGTAGCTTTACCTTAACCTTCATTCCAAATGAATTAAATTTTTCAAAAAATGTTGATGACATAATTCCCATCTTAAAAACATTGTGCAAGCAATATGTGTTAAGTAGTGTTTCATCTCCCCCTTGCTCCACAGCATCAAATGATAAGATCATCGAATGATAGTGCTCAGCTTGTTCAGAGACCCTCTTACAGATGTACGTCATGTTCTGGAAGCGAAAAAATTTTACTTTAAGGATGTTTGGCTTCTGTGCTTACCAGAGACAATCAGATGCTCCAGGTTGGGACAGCGGGACACAACGTCAAACACAGCCTCATTAGACACATTATAGCAGCCTGCCACTTCCATGCGCCGTAGCTCAGGACAGGACTGAGCAACTATGCGCAGACCACGATCAGAGAGCCTTCGGCAGCCACTGGCCACCACCGTCTCCAGGGTTAGGCACACATTAGGAGTGTCTTGGCAAAGGCGGTGGGTGAGGATCTTCAGAGCACGATCGGCATGAAGCGACTCTCCGGTCAGCCGTATGGTCCTCCAAAGGCGGGGGTCCCAGGCCAAATTGTACCAGCGGCGGCACACTCGGGCACAGCGGCACAGCTGTGGTGTGGACAGGTGGGCAAAGACCTGCAGGAGAATTGGGTCTGGGAGGAAGTCAATGAGAGCCGTGTGGTGGGTCTTGGAGGGACGTTTGCTGCCCTGTGTTGCTGGAGGGGCATGCACTATAGCAACAGTTTCACCTGGAACAGTGGTGGACAGGGACGGAGATTCATGGCCATTTGGGACTGTCTGAGGAGGAGGCAGGGAAGGACTTGGGCTGAGGATGAGAGCTGGACTGGGCGTGCTGAGCGTTCGCATGCTGAGGTCTGAATCTGCAGTGTGAACAGAAGAAAAAAAGAAGTTAAGAGACACTTATTACTGCAAGAGCTTTCAATTTCAGTCCAGTTTTATTTTATTTATATAGTGTTTTTAACAATTACAATGTTTTACACAATCCAAGTTCGAGGCCCTAGTATGCAAGCCAAGAGTGACCAACTCCCTTAAATGGGAGAAAGAAACCTTGGGAGGAACCAAGACTCAAAAGGGAGGGAGAGAAAGAGAGTCTCCATGGCACTTTGACCGACGTATCCATATATTCTAATGTGATTATTATGTGATGTTTTTCTGGTCTGTGCTACAGATCCCATCTATTATCTTATCTAACAGCTAATTAAATCTCAAAGAGTGAGAGAGAGAGAGAGAAGTAAACATACATTATCCTGCTCAGACTTTCATCACCACACCCCAGTGTATTCTAATGCCATGTAAACCACTTTCTTTACAATGCTTGATTAACTTATCATGTGTAATTGTTTCAGCCTGGCGTACCATAGGAGCTGGAAAAATGCCATCAAATGTTAAAGATATCAACTCCCTGGACAAATGCTTTCAATGTGGTGACTTCTTTCCATCACTTGATGTGCCTTGTTCTTTGCTGCTCATGTTGATGCAGTTCTGTGCTGATCAAGTGCCACTTTTATCTTAGATGTATTTGTGTGCACATGCTCATTAGAAAATCTGTCTTCAAAGGATTGACTTTATCCACGGTTGGTGTTTCATGATTGGTCATTATAAACACTGAAGCTCTCACTGTCTGCAGATGTTTGGCTGATTACTGAGAGGAAGCGTAGATGGCGGACAGCGTGAGATCACACGGCTGGATCTCATCACCACGGGCGTGAGACGAGTACTTCCGTCCTGTACTCATAGAGCCTTCAATATAAGTTTGCCCAAGCTCGCAAACTCAAACCCGCAATGCTCTTCTCAGATGCTATCAAAGGCTCTTCCACTGGAAAAGCGTCCTCGTAAGTCATTATGAATCATGATTACTGGGAATTAAGATATTTGCAGTTGCAAAATTATTCTAACCTTAACTTTGGTTTAAGCTCTCTGTAATGAAATGTGCAGGAACAATTAATAACAATCAATCCCTCTACTTTCTTCAGGAGATAATCTAAGGTGGAAAAACCCTTGTAATCCATTCCTGTTTTGCATTCCACTCTATTTCACTGTTGTCAGTACTCAAAGGGGAAAAAATATTTCCAAAGTCTGTTTCACAGATACATAGACACTCACAATAAATGGCTCCATTTGCAAAGTTTTGGGAGATGATCCTGCTGAGGAAATGAAGGTTTATGCGCGATGTATTTTTAATATTTTTTGTACAGGAAATGTCTTTATTAGCGCACCTGGGCTACTTAAGTCCCACTGACAGGACGGATCAGCCTGGAAGAATTAGTAAGCATCCATAACACCAATCCCAGTGGCCCATCATATTCCCTGCTTGCCTGCCATATTCTAATCATAGGATTACATAAGGGAAACATTCATTCAGCTGTACGCTGTGCAGCATTTCTCTGCAGATGAATTAGAGTCAGATTTTCATTCATTTTCATTAAGCAGCTTCTGCTGACAACACTAAGTAGTCACTTAAAGAACTGTGATGCTCCACTCTTATTTCTAATAAATACGTTTATGCTACATTACTTTTACCTGGTGGTATCATCAGAGCCTTTTGCAACATCACAAATCACAAAAGATGTCCCTTTGAGTACTGACAACAGTGAAATGCAGTGGAATGCAAAACAGGAATGAATTACAAGGGTTTCTCCACCTTAGATTATGTCACAATATAATGTTACCGTACATGAGCCACAATTCTACTGCAATATTTAAAGATTTTGCAACATGACATCTTGTTTTATTACATTTGACTTCATTCCTCCAAAAGAAAACTCTGCTTCACATTTAGGCTGTTTTGTTGGAAGCCAAATTATGAAGCAGACTAAGTGGCATTAAAAATATATCTGTACATATTATAATTAATTAGCTGTTAGATAAACATTCAGTTTTTTCCCCCCGGAATGGTTACTGTTTTCATATTAATTTTATTCAACAATTTAACAATCTAAGTTCCATCCTAATTTTTAAATCAAATTTTTGGAAAGTAAATGCCAGCACTGCTGTTTCAAAGACTGAGTAATGTCTTAGATGTTTTGTTTTAAGCTGAAGCACAACTTAGTGATGATCTTCGTTATTCAAGGTGCTGGAAACATATATTCTACAGTTACACTGACTATCTTTGAGGTTAAATGAACATGGTTAATCAATGCATGGTTTAATCCCTTAGAAATACGCTGTATTACTTATAAATCTAGAATAATCTGTTGGATTCATCTGGTGAAAAGTCCCAACTGTGTGGTCTTCCTGATTCAGGATGCTGGAAAAGACCTGAGTATAACTGTTATCCTGGGTTTAATCGGTTCTCCGGGAGGTTAAATGCTAGCACTGTTATCCCATGGACTGATTAATGCCATACAGGTGGTGATCCTCAGACTCAAGTAATTCTGCCTGTTTATCTTATTTTACTTAATACATTTCAGCACTTTTTCTTTATTTTCCTTCTTATGTTCATTTTCCTTTTTGTATTTTAAACTGGCTTTGTGTGTGAAACATATAAATCAGTTGGCCTTATATTAAAAACACACCCACTCACATGCAGCAAAAAAAGTCATCTAAGTCAGGCTTTGTTCCTGTAAGGGACAGCAGTAGAATTGTGTGAATTGCCAAATAATCATTGCGGATTCATCAGGAATGTCAAATTGAGTCAATTATTTTTCTTTAATCAAGATTTTATGTGAGCCCTAATTTATAATTGATTTTTGGGGTTTTTTTGCCAATGGCTGGGGAACACTTAAAACCCATTTTGGCTCCTGATTCCCAGAGGCCTATGCTGACTCCAGACCGAGACAGTGGCTGTCTGAGTGGCTGTCATGGAGATTTATATCTCAGCATAGACAGACAGTTATTCTTCTTGCATGTTAAAGCATAACTGACACACAAATCCTTCAGTGCCAGTGCCTTGTATATCTCTGTGAGTATGATGTGCATGTGTGTGTATGTTTGCGCACAGAATGTCATATAGATTTGTATTCCAGACATGACCTGACACCATGATGACTGGTGGCCAGGTCATGATGACATACACAGATACACTCCCCAGAGATCAAAATGTCTTCACTCGGACAGCAACATAAAATATGCAGTTGCTAGGAGCTATTTGTTAAAAATTACCTCTCAAACCAAGCCCAGCCAAGCCTGTGTCTAACAAAAAAAAAGAAAACACAAATGAAAGTTAAAAGTTATAGTGACTATTTTTAAAAAGAAATGAAAAAGAAATCCTGACAGTCCTAATCACGAGCTGGTTTTAATACAATGACAATAAGACCTGCTCCAATAGAAATGAGGTCATTCGTTAGCTCATGGTGCTTTATTTCTTTTGGACCAGAAAAATAAAGAGATGACTTTGGCCAGTGGCACCAAACCTCTGATGCCTTCTTACAGCCAGACTATCATTCCAATATCCCAATCATATGCCTGTGACACATACATTGTGTTATTCCACTGCTGCCTGCCCATTTCTGTTCAACAAGATTCTTTTCTGAGAAGGCCCAGTGTTTTCATAAGGGCTGAATAATTATAATGTCCATGAATTGAAAAATGACCTCTTTCAATAGCATAACTGCTCATTGGCTTACAACACTAAATCTCCATTGTGCAACAGCGAGGGTCAAACGACTAATGCAGAGCCGGGGTTGTAGGGAGGAATTCCAATTACTATTCTCCTACTGTTTAACTGTGTTGCCCTGAGTGGACTGAACCATACCACACACAGAAAAGGACCACCTCATGAATTTGCTCCAGGACTCAGTTTTAGAATGAAAGAGAAAGCCAGGGGAAAGCCAGCGGATTGAATGCAGGGAGAAGAGAGGGCTTAGCCTGATCCTTACTCTGTGCAACAGGCCATTCCTGACTGAACTCTCAGTCCTGGGTGGTCCAGCCACGTCCCCGTTTCCCAGTGGACGTGTAGCGTGCAGCACATTCAACACCTCAGCACTCTGTGTACACAGCTGGAATGGGTCCCTGGGGAAGGGTGCTAGTTTCCACCACGGTGAAACCATGTAAACTGCCCAGTACATCTCATCACCACCCATGGGAGCTCTATAGAGTGCTACAGGTTGAGGTGAACACACCTGTCGCAGGGTTTTATTCATGCCATGCATGCCAAAGGATTTCAAGATGGCCACTGAGCTTCAGAAGCCATGTGTTTATCCTAGCACTTCATTAGAGCATTCCTTGGCTCGTGTCCAGTGTGTAGTGTGTGAAGGCAACACACTGACCACCAGCTTATTTTAATTAGAACATCAATCACCACACAACAGGGAGATTAATGATATGATAACACTGATTTCCTGATGACATTAACAATAATTTTGAGTGTGTATTGATGTGATACGAATACAAATACAAATACGAATAATTTTCCATTTTAATAAATACAAATACAGATACAAATAGTGGCCACTCTGCACACCCCAAATATATATATTCAAAGCCTTTACAATGGCATTATGTTCCATATATATATATTCCATATAAATAAATAAATAAATATATTTGTATATATATATATATTCATTAATATAGAATATATGGAATATATATATGGAACATAATGCCATTGGAAAGGCTTTGAAGGCTTACTGTGCTACTCTCCATCTCCGCCTGTATGTGATGTAAATCTTACATGAAAAAGAGCTGTAAACACATTTAAATCTGAATCTTTGCCTTATTTTGTTTAAAACCAGAGATTACAAACACCAAATCGAAGTCACTAGAAGTAGAAACAGGATTGCACTAAACTACTCAGTGCCACGCACCGACAACTGCCCCTCTAATTCCTAATCAACAGAATGTGATCCACCCACCCAGCATTCAGTGGCCAAGAAGCAGCTTCCAAACGCTCTAATTAGTCTACATGTGTAGCTGATCAGGGTGAATGTTACAGAGACATCAAATCTGAGTGGAGATAATTAGCTTACATTTCCCCGCCGACTGCCCCTCCATCTAGTCTCACAGCAGGCAGGAACAGCTAAATGAAGTCCGGCATTTCGTTTATTTTATTTAACTCTGCTCTGAAAGAAAGCACCTGTTTTTCTTTTGTGAGGAGCACACTGTAGTCCTCAGTAGCTGATGCAGCCAGAGAGAGAGGTCAAAAAGTCATCATCAACTCTGATCAGTAGGAACAGGTGAAAGCCCATTCACCCATTAGTGAAAGCGGGGCTTTTGGCATCGTAACATGCCAACTGTAGTTTAAAGCAAAATAACAACCTCAGCACTTTCAGTCATTTCATAAATGTGCCTGAAACCAAACACAGCAGATGTACCGATTCCTTTCCCAGAATCACACCAGGCCCCGAACCAAGCCAGAACTTTCCAAAGTTTAACTATCTGCTGGGTTTTGTAGCCTGCTGAGAACTGCATTTGTAATTCAAAACCTAGGACTGATTATCTATTTAGTCCCAATAGAAACATGGATCATAAACTGCACTTCATACTAAAACAAACACTCCCACAATAGACAAAACACAAAGAGGGAGCCAAAACAGTCTAGACAAAACATCGGTCAGGGTGGGGGAAATGAGCATAAACTTGAAATATTATCAGGACGTAGACGCACTGCAAATGAGTTGAATGATCCAGACAACCAGCTTTTGCTGTATTATTGCAGATATGGATGTATTGTACGTGGTTGGTTGTTCCACCTCTCCTAATCAGGCTGTCGTTCATGAGCATATAATGAGGCCCATATCTCTTCCTGCAGTCTGACCTTGACATGAACTGCCAATGGCTGCATATGGTGGAGGAATCCACTGGTTTGAGATATCAGAGAGAAACAGGTTAAACATCTGGTCTTTGACTTGGACAGAGCACCATAAAGAGGGGAAAAATACATGTGAAAGAAAACCTTATGCATTTCAAGTGGGTAACCACAGCAAGGCATTTTGGCTGCCACTATTTTGTCAGTGATGGACAAACCAGCAGTGATCAGCATTTGGGCTCATGAGCAAAGGTCCCTGTGGAGTGATCATTAGCTAAAGGCAACAGCAATTCAGTGATTTGAGATGCGGCTTATAAAGCGGAAGATAATGGATCGCACCCCATTAATGTGTCACTGAATCAAGTGGACAATGGTGGGAAAGTCATTTACACTGCAAGACTAACACTTTTAAGGGCAATGAGCGGCTAATGTGTATTTCAGAAATACCAAAAGAAAGGTGCATTTGAGATTCAGGTGATTCTGATAAATACTGTATTTGTTTTGGATACAATAAAAACTCTCTTCTCTCAGTAATGCCCTTGCTTTGGCTAAATAAGAATTTGATATGGAAGGAAGACAGCTACAGAGGAAATGTCAAACTTGAAAGAGAAGACAGCATGTATGTGAGTAGTCTTGCTGTACTGTCACTGAGCCTGTGAGTGGTATAAAACCAGTGAAATTGCTCAGCAGGGACATGTAGAGTGATGAGGAAATAAACCCCTCCTACTAAGACCCTTCACAAGCTCTAAGTGCAACAAACTGCACTCCTGCCAATGATCTAATGGAGCAGAGCTTGGCTAGTCAAAGCCATCAGCTGTGTGCCAGCGCCCTTTTGACGAGTTCCTTTCCATCAGTTTTTTCCACGTGCTCTGCCTCGCCAAACGGTGTCTGTGAGCTTGACGGGATGTGAGAAAGTTTCTGCCACTCGCCCCTAAACCCTCTCTGGCAAAAAGAACACTGTATGTCACTTCTCCACAATAAGGCAGAGGGGAAATAAAATGTCAGGGAGAAAAATGATGAATAAAACATTTCCAAAGAAAAGGAACAGAATGCAACCTGGTAACAAGGTCAAAAAAACAGAAATATGAAATAAACCGTTTCAAACGTCTTAATGTGTAATTAATCTCACCCAAATAATCAAGCATTAAATAAAATATGTCAAATTGCAGATGACTTCTTCATATTAGGACAGAAAAAAACAATGGTAAACACAGTCGCAGTCTTTCATGATATGATTTAGGCTGCCCTCCAAAACAAGCAATCGGTGATTGTTTTAAATAAGTGGAGGGTCAGATATCTACATGGCACCAGCAGCAGTTTGCTCAGTTTTCAGTGCAGGAAGTTTCTAAGGCACCACTGCAGCACAATTGAGCTTGTACACCTGCCAGAGCAGGAAGGTGATTTCACCAAGGAAAAAACATCCAAGTCCTCTAGGGCTGCTTCAAGGACACACAATCCTTCCCCTGCTTCTCTCTACACAGTGAGGCAAATATCTAGCATTCCTATTAGGATCTCGGTCATCCAAGAATGAAAGCAGGGTTATGACCACAAAAAGGGAAGTTATGGAATGAAGTAATAATAAAAATCTGTAAATGATAAAAATATATATTTTTAATGATCATAATGGAATAATGAACAGTTTGTGGCAGCAGATATTGACCCTGACAACTGCTGACTTACTTTCAAAACAAAACATATAATAAAGACATACATTTACATTACTTTTGATGGCAGGCCAGTATAACATTAGGAAGAATTACACCAATCGCTTTATCGTCACATATTATCAGCTCAGCTTCCCAAATAGATGAACTTTATAATGTACAATTATAGGCTCTAGTCCATCTGTTCCTTTGCATCATTTGTTGTCCTCCCAGTGACCATAAAGTACACCTGTATGGTGAGGCTCAGCTAATAAAATGGACAATGAGCAAAGTTACATATACAAATATAAGTTACAGCTTGGACAGAGTTTTCTATTTGAGAGGAAGTGGTGTATCCACTATGCAAACAATTTTACTGAATGATTACAATGGATAAATTATTCATTTAAAAGAATGGAAATACCGGTACCTGCCACTACTTACCATTCATGTGTCAGTGAATGTGCAAATCTGTGACACGAAATTATCAGTTATACGTGCAAACAGTAATTCTAAAATTGGGAAGTAATAATAATAATAATAATAATAATATCTAAATCGTGGATGGATATCATATGGTCCATTGATACATCATGCAGAAAAGATGTTTCCCTAAAAGAACATTTCACTAGTGTCTTTACTGGTCACTTTCTCTTACACAGAGAAAGGCAACACCCTGACCATTAAGTTTGGGTAATGAAAGAGGAGATCAAATGAAGCCACGGAGCAATCTTGAGCAATTGCCTTGGATTTGCAAAGACAGAAACTTCATGTTGTCTGCTTCAACTTTGCACATATGTGCAGCAGGCTCACTCAGACACACACACATCTCACACACTAATCGTGAGATCCCCTGCACTTGGCTATGGCGAGAGGCAAACTGTGGTAAAACCTGTAATGTGGTCTCTGCTTGTGTAAAAAAAACACATCTGGGAGGTTGAGTATAAAAGTGAGGGGGAGAGTCGTATTTCTTAAGCCGGTGATCTAAGACGGATGAGGTTTGGATATGTAGTTTTATGTCATGAAGATATGATTTTTAAGCTGTGCTTCAACCAAAACGTTAGTTATGTTAAAACATTCTGTGATCTGCTGTCTCCGAGCAGTAAATTTACACCACCACATTTTGTCCTGGAACCTTGAAGTTGGCAGATCTCACAGAGCTTGCCTCAGAAGATGAGCTAAAGGAGAGTCAGCTTGAATGGTAAATGCTGTCAGCTCCTGCTCCTGATCTGGTTCAGACAGAGGGTGAAGTCCTGCACATAAGCTGACAGTTTTAGCTTTTTCTTTGATGGTTAGGCTCATAATATACATGTGGAGGTCCCGTCAACAGGGTGTCCTCTCTGAGGAGCACCCAAACACAACTTGTCCCAATAGCATTGTGTCAAACCTGAGAGAAAGAAACACACTGAGGCTATACTGATGTCATAAACACAGACCGAAGCCCATTTGGTCCAGGTGCAAGGGAGCCAAACCCTCACTTTCCTGCTGGCTTCTCGTATTCCTCCTACAAATGAAGTCTTTCCTGATCCTTGTCCAATAAGCTTATGATTTTGAGATGCAAAATTAGATGGCTGAACCCCAAACCGTCTGGAAAGAGGTCTGTTTGTGCCCTGTGTAATAAAACTGGTAGGTGTTACTTCTAACAGATTAGGGCTGCGTTTGAAGAGGTGTGGTGTTCAACTGAGCAGTATGTCATTGTGCAATATTTTGACTGTAGAATGCACGCACATATATTGCCAAACTATAATAAAAGAACTTCTAAGGAAAGCTTACATTTTGGGCTGTTTCACAGATTCTCTGTTGAATTTGTGTCCAATAGCAACTTAATATGGTTCTATGTTTTGAATTAAGAAAGAGTCTAAAAGTTCAAGGGATACGTTTTGCCAAGGATATACTCTTAAGAGTGCTCAACACATTCCGAATATAGTCCTATCACCTCAAACATGTGTTTCCATATGAATCATTGAGTTGAAGCAAAAGGCATCGAAATACAAATATTATGACATTAAATGCATTTAAAGTATTTTAACAATGAAATGTCAATGCAAGGTGCACTGCCAGAGGTTCTAACAAACCAATCATTTAATATTCACTTAACAAAATACAGTAACAAGATCCTCTTAACAAAAAGGCTATGTTATAAGGACATTCCCTACTGCTCACGATAGACTCACTAAAGAGCTCCTTAGTTTTGCTCTCTTCTGAATGAGGAAAGCCTTCTTACTGTTTTTTGTGCTTAATCTACTGCTGTTTTACCACTCCAGCTTCCTTTCAGAGAGATGGAACGGGAGAGGAGCGAGATGACTAAGTGAAAGATAAGGGGGGCCTTGGAAAGGGAAGAGGAGTTGAGGTTATTAGAGCATGAGAGGAATTGTTTCCCTTAATCTGTTTTAAAAAGTAGATCTTCAAGACACTGGAACCAAGACAAAGTCTTCTCTACTTTCTTCTGGCAAAAATGTGTATTATTACAATATATTCAGCATTTCTATTAAATTACAGTTTTGGAGATGGTATAGTAGCTAAACAATTATTGTGTTGATATTAGTATTGTCAAGGTTAATAACGTTCTAATGTATTAAATTAGTCACATCACTGGTTTTAAAGCCATTAACTCATTATACTCCAGCTGCTCACATGATTCAAAATTCACCCTTTATATTTTTCTCAATTAAGTTTATACCCAATTACTATCATATGGATTAGATTTATCACACATCAAAGTTACTATTCACAAGAAAAACACATTGCTGATTCTGCTATTCAATGGAAACTACAGAAACTGCAAACATAAACCTTAGCATTCAAATGCCTGCAAGATGCACATGCTCTCAAAGCAGTGTTACAAGGATTCCAGACAGTGCTTGGAGGAGACATTTGAATGGATAAGTGATGGAACAGTCCAGTGGCTCACAGACTGGTGCACCAATAACAAACATTCTCTTAATGTGGACAAAACACAAAGGATGGTGTTTGACTTTATTGCCCACTGATCTCCACCCTTTCCCTATTTCCTACAGAGACTTTTGGAAGTTCACCTCCCTCTCCCATCCTAACCATGTTCTACAACCAACACTACTTCGACTCATACAGACTCCAGAGGAATCTGCTGCTATTAATTACAGACTCTAACTGATCCTGCTACTGCTAACTATAGACCCTACAGATCATCAGCGATCAATACTGTGTATTTGTGCCACTTATGTTCTTCTTCATCTCCACTGTGTTATTCTATTATTCTCTCCTACTGTCAGCCAAAGTGGAGTGGGTTTCCCTTTTATATCTTGGATCCTCCAGAGGTTACTTTTCCAGTTTAATGTGTTTTTCTTTGGCTCTGTCACCCTTGGCTTGCTCACTAGGGACCTGCATTCTATGAAGCTCAACTGTAAACAGCCCTGTATAAATAAAATGAACTGGATGACAATACCACCATTTTGTTCTTAACTTTGCTTGCTTTTGGCAATAACTGTGTTTATGTACTGAATGTTATTTGTATGCAAATTATGTATGTGTGACCTGTGATTTGGTCCTAGGGTCAAACTAGGAAAGACTATGTAAACTAGCAGCTAATCTTGAAAAAAATGTAATACTCACACTTACAACACTGCCATGAAGGCAGGTTTAACATATGTGCTATGAGAGTGAAACTGGGTCATGAACTATTATAGCAGCAACACCTTCCAAGCAATTAACAGCAGACATGGACATTCCCCACTCCAACACAACCATTCAGCACCTGCCATGTTTGGTATACTGGGCATTCTGGTATACCAGAGAAAGTCACCCACCCACGTCTGCCTTTACATCTCTTTTGTTATTACATTTTTATTCACCCTCCTGATATTTCTGAGCATTTTAAAGAAACTGAAAGAAACTGTCACTGAGATGCACTGGGTAATTCTCTGCCAAAACCACGTCAGGTCCACGCACCACACACACTGGCATCACTTCAAATGTGAGGTCAAATGTTTGTAACATTTGGTCAAAGCTCAGAAAAGAAAAAGGAGCATTTCGAGTATTTCCCCGTCTTTGTTCATAAAATATTTATTTAATCTGATACCCTCTGGCAATTTGCAGGATTCTAATCAGGAAATGTTGATTCATCAGAATGGCCTGGGCTTGGTTGTCTAATCTGCTGTTATTTAGAGCTCTCCACTAGTAATTTGCGCAGTCAGTTGGCTCAACTTAAAACTCCATTAATATCATAGCTGGTCTCTGAGGCACCGTATAACAAATATCCACTCAGTCTTTCATTTCCTGGCACGGAGAAGATCAATGCTGACACTCTGTGCGCTCTATATGTTTGTGTGAGAAAATAAATGGAAGAAAACATGGAAAGCGTGGATTTTTGGACTGTTTACAAGCGGCAGGCGCTGGATCGCTGCAAAGTTGGAGATGTATGTAAAAGCCCTCAGTGTGTTTAGACTGCTTGAACATGCTCACCTCCACTGACCTCACAGTACAGAGGGGGAAAAGATGAGGAAAAGGCCACGCATATTATTCACAGCGAGACAGCACAGTAGAATGAGCTTAATGACTCCAGGTGGGAATACGGACAAGGCTCTTTCCCAAGAAAAGGAAATATCTGTCATTTGAGTCAGAGCGTCATCCAGGAGAAAGATCTACTTCAGTACAGAGGAGAACGTTAAGACCAATCTCAGTGTACTGTGCATGGAGTGCAACTATTTAAAAAACTGTTGAGTCTTTTGATTACACCATCAGTTCTGAGGCATCAGCAGATGTATAGTTACAGTTGCAGTTTATTCAGCAGAAACATGTGTGTATTTTTCCTGCCATACCTTTTTGTAGACATAACAAAGTGGGCTCCCTCATTGCTTGAAAATTCAGGAGGCAGGCACATCAAATTACAATCAATATAATCAGAAACTGACAGAGAAAACATTCATGTACAAATTGAATAAAGAAGTAAAATATTTCTCAGGTTGTCGCCATGGGATTCAGAAGGATGTAACAAATGCTATGCTATGAGGGTGCTAACAGAAAAAAAAGCATTTTTATACAAGTGAGTTTTGCCATTCAAGGCCAAAACTGAAAGTTAAGGGATCAAAGGTAGAAAATGACATTCAGTTTAGATATTTGTACGTATTGAATGATTTATCCATTATATATTATTTTATATAAAAATAAAAAGTCAGTGTGCATAGCATCATAAGTGACAAATACTGCTATAAAATTGAGTTATAAATAGCAATTGCACTTTATGCTGA
>JBBMFX010000007.1:6106591-6127651 GCA_037832545.1 Rhabdalestes septentrionalis | reverse complement strand
AGAGAGAGAGAGAGAGAGAGAGATGGAGAGATAAACAAGCAGGAATACAGACAGAGATAGAGAAAAGGGCATAGAGAAGATAAGACAGACAATGGAGGACAAAAGAAAAATGGGGAGAGAGAGAGAGAGAGAGAGAGATACAGAAATAATGACAGACTGAGAGACAGAAATGTAGGAAGATAGAAAGATAGAGAGAAGGTGAGGACAAGACAAAGAATGGGAGACCAAAAAAAGAAAAAGACAAAGAGTGGATGATAAAGAAAGAGATAAGACAGAGGAAAAAAGAGAGTGAAACAGAAAGAGAAACAGTCAAAGAAAGAGATATAGAGATAAAGAGACAGAGATACAGACAGGCAGGAAGACAGATTGAGAAGCAGAGAGTAAGAGGCAGTGAAAAGGATACAAAAGAAAAGTAGGGAAAGAGACAAATAGAGAGTGATACAGATAATACAAAGGAGAAAAGAGAGAGAGATAGAGAGACGACAGACAGAGAGTTAGGAAGAGAGAGAGAGCTCTAAGAGAGATTATGAGTTTAACACTGTTGTCTCTGCTCCATTAAACTCACCACGTGCCACCGACACTTTCTCAAAGAGTGAGCTGTGAAAAGCTCCAGGACTGAGAAGAGACCTGCTTGTTTACCTTTCTGGAAAACAACTTGTCAAAAACGTTCAGCGGTTTCCTGTGCTGTGCTTATGTAAGGTGCAAGGAGAGTTTCTGCGGGGTGTCAGCTCTCTGAGTGAAATTCAAGACCAGGTCAGTCCCGAGCGCAGATGCCTGAGGCACAAATGGAGAAAGATGGCGCACGTTTATGAACCCTTGATGAGGTATCACGTTTTGCAGAGATGCACATAAAAGCCAAGTTCTCTTTCCTCGTGCAGGTCTGTAATACTGTTCAGGTTTGAAGAGCAATCTTCCTGCTTTAACTCACTGAGCTGAAAGGCAGCTGACATTAAAGCTTGGGAAATGTGTTAGAAATTGAAGCAGACTCTAAATTTCAACTGCATGTAGATGATGAAGTGCTCATTCTTCAGATTTTTTTTAACGAGCAGATGGTCAGATGACGTGCCAAGGGACACGGTACTCATCCATTATCCATAATTAGACAAAACTGTATTTTAGTCTTGTTTTATGGATTAAATTCTGTCAGTGATTGGATCCATATGATCAACTTCCCGGCTGCTTTTAGACAGTGAAACAAAATCGTCAGATCAGTTATGAACTTGCCATTTCTTTTACTGGACTCAAGAGCTGTTGGC
This sequence comes from Rhabdalestes septentrionalis, assembly GCA_037832545.1. Classification (NCBI taxonomy): domain Eukaryota; kingdom Metazoa; phylum Chordata; class Actinopteri; order Characiformes; family Alestidae; genus Rhabdalestes; species Rhabdalestes septentrionalis. Next base: position 6,126,395 of record JBBMFX010000007.1, on the reverse strand, counting down.
CTGTGACTATTCAGCCCAAACTGGAACTGAAAATATTTGCGCGGATGTGTTTTTGCTGTCCTGGGGAAAACATCAGAGACGCATGAGAGAAACTTTTGATTTGACCGGCTGTCTAAATGTAGCCTAAGACTTTACAATCCAGCACAAGAAAGATTACTGTTCCTGTCAGTAACTTTGATAGACCATTTGATTTTTGCAGACGCTGCATGCAAGTCACTGCTTCACTCACTGTTCTACAGGTTTCAACTCCTAAAATGTCAATATCAGGTACCTCCAAAGAGTAAAAACATGCTTGAATATAACTAGTATCACATACAGTCAATCATATGCGCCCCGAGTCAAATGTCATATTCTGTAGATTTAGTCTAAACAGGTACACATCCTTGTCGGAGAACACATATTGCTCCTTCATCACAACTTATTAGCTGATTTCACCATTTTAGGAAAAAATTTAACACTTCATAATTTTCCAGAATTGAAAAATTGCAGGAAAAAGCCACATTTAGGTTTGAAAAATAAAGTATGTTTGGAAAAAAAGATATATGGATGCAAAGAATATGGGATTAAAGAACACTCCCATATTGTAATAATGCTCTATGCTTTAAGATTCTTCTCACCATTTATCAAAAATTCTAAAGCTTGAAAAGTTGTTTGGGTATTGGCTCGCACTGCACTACATCCAAAATAAATAGCACATCATTCCCACAGTCAGCACTCTATAAACTTTGGCATGAAACAAATGACTCCACACATTATTTGCAAAAACATGAAATAGGGGTGGGCAATGTGCAAAAATACAGCATCAAAATGATAAAAGACTGTTCCATAACATTGAAACCTCATTTTTCAGAGGCTTGACATTGCTGGTACAGACGCAAATCTGATTATATATGACTAATTATGCTTTTTTTTTTTACAATTAAATATTAGCTGTTAACAGTGCAGGCAGACACTCATGTGGCACTCAGACAATCACTTTGTGGCACTGTGATACTGATCAAATAATGACGTACTGCCCAACCCTAATTTACCACTATATGATATGTTAATGTTAACTATCCTTACATTTAGAAAAGTTACTTTTGAAGAATTTGAGTTTTCTTCCACATGAAAAAGGTCAGAGGACCCCTGCTTTAGAGAAGCAAAACCAGACCCCTTTTTGGCATCCTCATTTAAAGAGTGTACTTCAAACACAGTACAATAATCAGTTGTACTTTGCCATGACTATGACTAATAGTCAGTACAATACCATCTCCACAAAAGGTTGGACAATTTCCAGGCACTACATTAGATGCTTATGATAATACTGTAGTACTTACCACAAGATATCTGTGACTTCTGGCAGTCCTAAGCCAGATAAATAGGCATTTATTTGATGACGATTATACTAACTAGGTCCTTTTAAAGAACATTCACATAATGGAAATGCTTTCTAGAGAGTCTCATTCAAAAATGAATGTCTTCCCTTGAGTTCAGTCTAATAAACATTTCACTCCTTCAGACCACGCCTCCAACATATGGTCATAGTATGAGAAGAGACAATATAACCATAGATGTGGGAGGCGAGAGAGGTCCACACACTTGGGTGTTCTCAGCAGCTTCTAGATTTTGCTCTATAGGAGGGGTCACCAAAACTTTTTGAAACTGAGAGCTACTTCATGGGTACGGAGCCATAAGGAACGATACTAGTTTGATACACTAGAACAGATTTTATCTAAACGTATCTAAACTTCATGTAAAATAAATGTTTTACATGTTTTTTTTAAGAGATTGTTATTTTCAAATGTATAAATGCAAATGTGATTAAAGAAGAATAGCAACAGGATAAAATCAAATGCTCACTGGTGAGTGGTGCTATTTTTAGAACAGGTGCTACTCATGTGGTCTATAGTCCTATAGACTGGATCTAAACCACCAGCATTGTGGATGACCCCAATAACCCCCCAACCAACAAGCATAAACACACAAAACAAGTATATACATCCCAACTGAACTTTTTTTATACTGTTGTTGCAACTGATGGCACAACTATTGCTATCTCCCTCCCTCTTTGCTTTTTTGTGCACTTAATGACTCAAAAATACAATGTCTGTCATAGTAATGTAATCTCTCACACTAGGACTGTTACTGACTGTCACCTGCTCTCTTTGTTGTTCCAACCTGCAATATTGCTCTTGAGTTGCACTTTTTTTTTGCTCTTGTGTCTCTTTTTGTGATCTGTTAAGTCCTGTCCTCTTCCCACTTATGTAGTCTTGTGTTGTTTCTGTTTTTGTTCTTGATCCTGGAGGAACTTTATTTCACTTGTTTTTGTAGATGGTAGACATGACAATAAATATCCACTAGACTACTACTTGGCTACTTTAAGCTTAGAAGGATAGAATCCCTCCTCTGAGAGATGGGAGACTGGAGTTGTTGGGATGCAAAAACTTTGTCACAGGTAGAGATGAGAAATGTAATTGAAATGATTGAAATGAATAGGAGCTTCAAGTGTGGACCTCCTCTCAAACTCGAAGCATTTGGTGTTAATAAAACCATGAATGGGTTTTTACTTGCTATCTTGTCATTCAGTATTAAGCATTATGATACTACACTCAGTAATGTGGTAGTACTAATTCATACTAGCAAAATAAAACTCGCATCTAGAGAGAGAGTGCCCAAATGAACACTGATGCTCTCTTCATTTGTGCAAGGTGGACAAGCTGATGTTCCCTTGAAGTTCATGTCCATGAACCTGCCATGAGAATTAGATCACAAAGCCCTTGACCTCTGAGTAGAACACTGAAGGGTTTCAAACCTTGTGGGATCAAACTGAGTTGAAATGAACCTGCATGCTGAGGCATGTGGCTGATTTTGACGTCCAGGTCTTGGTGACTCAGCTGAGGCTGATAGCCTGAGAAACTGCACAGGACAGCATGAGTCCACATTCTGCAAGGCTATTGGAGCTTTGAGAAGCTCTGAGGATGAAAGGTCTTGAGTTTACACGTGCCTCTCTCTTTTTTAGGTTGTGTCCCATACTACATTCAGCGAACTGGCCTTTTTCAGTCAGATATTTCTAAGTCACCTTTTTAAAAGCTACGTACCTTCGCTTCCATACTGTTTCCCATTGTTCGCGCCCATCCTGAAGAAGACATGGTCTATCCACAAAACACTGCAACACACATGGTGCTTTACACCAAAACACACAAACTCACTCACACACACGCGAAGGAAAAAGTACTTCCAACTTTCAAGCTCGTGACGAGGAGAAAAAGCAAAGGATCGCCGCCCAGTCGTGAGAGTCTCTGAAAGAGCTGAAAACGTGTCCCCGTGGCTGGAGAGCTCTTCGTGCCGTCCAGCTGCAGGGATGTGAGCTGTGAGCAGACTGCTCGAGTAGAAGAGGAGCTCTGGAGATCAAATTCTCCAGCACAGGGATGGAGGGGCAGAAGCACGGAGGCTTTAAAGAGACCGCTGAACTTCAGAAGGGAACTCCACCAACTTTCCAGAATTCATGCATAATTCAGTCTTTAAGGTGTGAGCAGGGCCATCAGTGTTTTAATGCACCAAAGAGAAACGTTCTTCCTTCATACTGGTGGTGATGGCAACAAGGTGTCAACAGATGATGTTTTTCTGTCTGTTGTCTTACAACTCTGTGTATGTACTTTTCAGACATGGCTGGCTACATTTATTTCTACATCAATCCATCTATCCATCTATCCATCTATCTATCCATCCATCTATTCATCCATCTATCCATCAATCCATCAGTCTGTCTGTCTGTCTGTCTATCTACCAAATCGTTTCATAACAATTGCTAATTAAATGTGTCAGGCACCAAGCACCACATATATATGTAACTTTTATATATATGTAACTTTTTGTGAAGGAAGATTACTTTGCAAGTATATTCCAGATACTTTGTTCATTCTGATGAGCAAAATAATGTCATAAGTAAGGGCAATAGAATAATACATTATGATGTCTATTTAAAGAGGTATTCCATGGGTTATGCACAATTTCTGCATGTTTCAATGGTGGAGATGTGAACATTCACTGTGGCTTGATGTGAAGTGGTTCGTCACAGAGAACGATACTGACTCATATTTCTTTAATGTGGTGGTGATAGAAACCAGAGGTTGTGATGTCTACAACACAAATATACTCATTATACTTAACATCCAAAACCACCAGTGAAACTACATTTGTCTTCTGAGTTTTATATGTAATGCTGATCACAAATCTTACAATGAACTAAAAAAGATTATATATATGGTGGGACTTTGTGGCTTTGGGTGGCTTAAGCAGTGGCTGATACTAAAAAATGACTCAGTTCATGAATGCGAGACTCTGGACTGTAGAGGTAGACCTAATGCAAGTTCAGCATAATTTAGTGCCGAAAAAAGCATGGTTTATAAACTGCAGGTTGCTGTCTGTAGTCTAACTGTCTGCTCTATTGTACGTTTCTGAGACTTCCTCTTCAGAATAAACTTACCGAGCTCTATCAGCGGAAGCTTTATTGTGATGTAGAGTTCAAAACAGGAATCATGTACAACATGCAAGGATAAAGTATTTTTGCAGTGTGATTACTTCCTTACTCTCCTTTAAGTCCCTATTAATCACCCTTGTTTCCTTTTTGGGGTACTGGCTCAGGGACAAGGGCAAAGTGCTTTACAAAGTGCTGACATATTCAAGGTTTTATTATGTAAAGGAACAGTGCTATTATAACCTTTTCATTACTGTCACTGAATATCTGCATTCAAACTGCTCATCTGGGCTTTACACAAGGAGCATGTTGTAAAATGGCCAAACCACAAAATTTCTGGACTTTATTAATGCATCTGGTTGAATATTCTGATCATTAATTATAGGCCTGAACGCAGTCAGGATAGCGTGTCTAATGTCTGAGGAGAAATTTTTCTGGGATGGGATTTGAGAAAACAAGTCACTACTTTCTCCTTGTTTATTTGGCTCGCATGGTACCAATCAGTGGTGTGTTGGCTGTCTGGGACAGGGTCAAATGCCAAGCCCCAGAAACCTTTAACAGCCAAGCGCTTTACTTCAGCGGTATGCAACCCAAGAATGCTATCTACTTCCTCAGTTTAGAGCAGGGGTGGGGAAGCGAGGGCCGAGTCCAGCACAGTTTGCTCATTTCCCAGCTCAGTTGCACCTACTAAACCTGGTATCGAACAACCCAAGTGAATCAGATGTGCCTGAGCAGCAAAATAAAAACACTGTGAAGGAATTCAGCCCTCCAGGACCAGGGTGCCCCACCTATTACGCAGGGCCTCTCTTCCATGGATTTAGAACATACCCTGAAAACCCTGAGCAGAATAAAGCTGTCATATAACCATGAAACTGGAGACCCAGTAGTTGGAGCCAACTTCATAACTTAAAAAAACAGTGAAAAAAAAAGTCCAATAACGGTGCACTCCGGAGTGATGTGCTGATGCTGAGCTATGCTATAAATGCCTTGTATTTCTGCAGAGATAAAATATACACTGTCCATCAAAAGTTAAAAGCCAGCTTAGCCTTAACCAGACAGCTCTCTCTTTAAAAACCTAAAAGCATGGTCTGTTTGTCAGTTTGTAAGAACATAATATATTAAGTAGAAGGCTTTGCAGATTTTTCTTTTACCAAAAAATGCAACATTGGAGGAATTGGAGTGCTACTACTGAAATAAACACTAAGGGCTGGTTTCCCAGACAAGCATTAGGATTAGTCCTGGACTATATTTCTCTATCAATGGAAAATCTCCATGCAGAAAACTGTGTAGTCCAAGATAAGGCTTAATCCTGATCTGGGAACATGGTCCTAAAATCTAGATCGATCAGTCTAATGCCCTCCACAGTCACAAGTACTGGCACATCCTGTATAGATTAGTAAAACTGTTACATTTTGGTGAAGAGAATAAAAAGAAAAATCCTAACTTTAGGTTTAAAAAATGCATCCAGAGAAAAACAAAATCAACAAAAACACATGCCATGATTTTTGGCATCCCTGGAAATGATTGTGAACCCAGTGTACCTGCAGCATGACTCCTACTGAACTGGACTGTGTGGGAACTAATTGGACTGTGTGGGATCTATACAGCTGGAATCCATGACTTTAACTGGCATACAGATATGAGATGATACAGAGGCCAAAATCCCTTAGTCATCTATCAGTATGAGAACGATAACAGAGATCACAAACCAAATGTAAGAGACGTGTGTGGGTAAGGTTTTATAAAAAGCTACTCGACCGAAAATCCCATTCCTATTGTTTGGGCAATAACAAAAAGGGCACATTAACATGAATTTTTATAAACTTGCCTGGAAGAGAATCCAATTATATTCTGCCCCTACGAACAGCACGGAAGATAGTGAGAGGCACAAAAGCCCGAAGGATCACTGTTGTCGACGTACAAGAAATCTTATGGTCCCTAAACACACCATCAGATGTCACTTACATATCACCACATTATCTGGAAGGCACACCAGAGAAAAACCCTTTTCTGTTAGTTTATCACATATTTAAGCACCTGCAGTTTGTGAAGCACTACTGACCAGAACTGTGTTCCACAGTGTGATGAAACAAATGTAGTTTTTAGGCAATAAGATTCAAGGTGGTTTTGGTGTACAAAGAAGGTTGGCTATAATGGAAAACCTATTCCAACTGTAGAATATGGTAAAGATTGTGTGATGGGCCTTTGGGGGAAGATTTGGGGGTACCTGGATATTTAAAATCAAAATAAAGAATATTTTAGCTGACAAGAAAATCAAGAGTCTACCAAGGCCATCTCAGTCCCCAGACCTGAACCCCACTGAAAACCTGGAGCTGACTGAAGGGAGGAGAGGGCCTATGACCTTGAAATATCTTGAGACACTTTGTAAAGACGAATGCTCTCAGACGTCCAGCTCTCGTTTTCTCCAGCCTTATTAAATGTTATGAGGTATTTTTCAAGAAAGGGAGGTTAAATGCTGGCACATGCTTTTGTTGAATATGATTACTTCTTGATGAGGGATTTGTTTATCTCTGAATGCAATTTCAAGTACAGGTTGGATTTCACATATATTTTTGTGTGAGATGAAACTACTTCACCATAGGTGGATTTTCTAACCAGGGGCGTATCAAGCTTTCCAAAAGTGGGGGTGTTCTGGAATGGGAAATCCAAGTTATAAATGCAATTTAATCCATTTAATACAGTTTAATCTGACGAAAGTGGGGGGGTGGAATCACGTTTCAACAAAAGTGGGGGTGTTGAAACCTCCCCACCCCCCCAGTGTGCTATGCACCTGTTTCTAATCCAGTATACTAATCTGTACAAGAGATGCCAATAATTGTGGAAGTGTGCACATATGCGCACACACCAACAGGCTGACTATACACTCAGAAGAACGTCAGGTGCCCCCAAACTATTTTTGAGCAGTGAGAGAGATCCAATAATGGACCTTTCAGATTTTCAGTAATCACTTGTTCAGTTTACATATATTACTTTTATTAAATATTTTGATTTTCTAGAAAAAAAAAATCACAAAAAAAATTATTTTTGAAAGGCCTCTAAAACCAATTCCACTGTTCTAAATCAGCTCTGCTGGGAGGCTGCTGGCCACCCAGTGTGAATAAACACCCACTGAGACACAGGGGGAAGGGTTAGCCACCGCGTCTGTATTAGCACCATCAACCGCCGGGGCGGCAGCCACAGACATGACATAATGTCCAGGAGGAGACGGGGGGCCATCCTCTTCCATGGGCTCTGGGGAAATCAGGGCAGAGGGGAGTGTAGCCGGGACGCTCTCTTCAGCCTGATGAGGAGGTGTGGAAGGAGAAACTTCTGCCTTAAGATCGGGGGCAGGTTCATGGTTTGGAGATGCTGGAGGCTTCACGCACGCCAACCTTTTCCGTATGGCTCTCATGGTGATGGGGATCGACATGCATCTAAAAAGACAAACAAATGATACAAAATTACCATGAGAACAAGTTACTTTTCTGTTTATTGGATAAACAAAGAATTCAGCTCAACTTTGTTACAAAACTAGCCTAAAATATTACTTAATTGCTTGTAGTGGAATATTATGGAAAGCGAAGAAAGTCATGCAGTAAAAACTGTAGCCACATGCATATCAACATAAGAACAACCAAGAACAAAAACTATATATTTTTTTATTTTGATATACTTTTAAAAAGCCTACATCCAGTTACTGTTTAAAGTCAGTGATGTGTGTGTTTGTGTTTGTGTAGAGGGGTTTAACAGAATATTAAAAATAATGAGGATGTTTTAAGTGTTTTTCTGTGTGTAAAAGAGGAAATGATGTACTTGAGAACCATCATACCTGTAGTTTTGTGTCATTTTAAAAGAAACAAGAGAAAGCGTACCGTGTGAGGACTCTAGAGATGTAGTCATCTAGTGATTGATTTACTGAACCAGCCGTCAGGAGCCTGCACTTCACCTGACGACAGTCCATTACAGAAACCAACACTGGGCATCAATGCGGAGATGAAATAATGAGATGAAAAGAGGGCAGGAAAAGATTAAATTAGAGAAATAAGAATTAGGCATGCATTGTATTATCAATGCATGCAATGCAATTAAATGTTTCATTCTACTTAATTTGTAACCTTAGCACATACAAACGGCCAGGGAGTCACAGTCCTGGAGGCTGAAGGTCACAGAGAAGCTGCAGTCAGACTCTGGGCGAATTTCACAGCTTAGGTCACATACTTGGCCTGCAGAATACATTCAAATCAGTGTACAGATACATTTCATTTACATTCAGTTATCAGCAACAAGCACCGTATCTTGCTTTATTAGCTTCCACATACTGGGAGACAAGAGCCTCATTCAAGAGGTCCTATGCAAGGCTTGGTCTACATCAGAGCATCCTTGTCATGTATTGTATTCAGAGAGGTTTACTTCCATGGGGTTGGCAGTACGAAGCACCATGTCAAAATCAAATACTATTTAATCTCCTAGGCCACACTGAGCAAAAATAGTTTTTCTAGTGGTGGTTTTCATGTAATCCTCACAGTTTTATAAACATCAGATGCAGCAGGAGATGGTAAAAGTTAACATTAAGCATTAATAATGTTGGTTTTTCACTTACCACCTCCCCAATATAATTTAAAGAAGATGTTCAGCTAGCTGAGAGACTCTCCTTAATATTTAGTTTGAACCAGAATTGTCACAAAAAATGATTTATGCTGTTTTTTAAATCAAAGTCTTTTTCTGAGGTAAACTGCTTTCAAATATTTGGAAATTTAAAAAGTTATACAAGTTATGTTCTGTATGCTTATGTTACAGCAACCCATATCTGCTCTTAACCCTGTTATTATATCTCTATTTTTATTCCACAGAAGCATCCTGTACTGCGTGTCTGTGCCTGGATTTTCATTTTGTGTGTGTGTGGTCAATGTAGGGAATGAAGCACTACAATTCATCAAAGGCTCACAAAAATAACAGAGACCCTCTGTTGACCACTAAAATTACACATCGTCTTGTCTATACTAGAATGTATTTGTAATGTTTATAAAATTGCTTTGCTTGATTCTATAGTGGGTTTAGCTTTAGGTAATACTGAGTGTAAACGATGAGTCACACAGACAGTATGTGTTTGGCTCATGGTCTGTGAACACGCGTTTGTTTGTGTCAGTGAAAGCGTGGAGTGGGGGGAGACCGGCGTTAGATAACCAATAAACAGCAGACTGTGTCCCAAATCAGCTCAGAGACAAACTGACCAACTAAACTGCCTGAATAAATAAGCAGATGAAGATATAAACTATATATATATCTATAAAAACCCATCAGCTAAATCACTCAATTTCTATTGATTTCAAGTATGATAAGCAGCCCAAGATCAAACATCCAGGTCAATCTGATAAAAATTCTCGAATGTATCTCATCTTGGTTCTGAGAAAAACATTCAATGTTGGTCTTTCAGAATTTTAGCAGCTAGAATAATTGCAAGGGAAGTGGGAAATAAAATCAATAAAACCATCTCCACCTAGGCATAATTTTATGATCGTAAACCACAGAATGAACCACCATTAAAATTCTTGCATTTTCAGCTCAGACACCCTAATCTATCAATTTCCGAAAATACATCTGAACTGACAACTTGATTCTGTCTTGATATGTACAAAAAAAAAAAGTTTTTTGCAGTCCTTACATACAGTATGTTATGTTATGTTATGCTATGTAATGTGTCATGTCTTTTTAATTTTGCTGCAATCCACCTGTTGTAGGGTGGGAAAATAAAGATTCACGGCTGCTACCTGCACGGCGCTCATGGCTGGTGATGCAGCTTGCTAAAAGGCCATTAATGACAGACTGATGGCGGAGGAGCTCCAACAAGGCAGGCACATGCGCCGGATGAGTGAAAGGAACCATGTCAATTAGAGCTCCTTTCCAATAGTCACACCTCCACTCAGCACCACAGAATAAGTAGCTGTGAAGCTCCGTGTCTGGCAGTGTCTGACAGATTAGAAGAGCAAGATTCAAAAGAAGTTGTGGTTACAATTATGCATATTCAGCAGTTATATACAGTCTACCAATCAAAAGTTTTTGCACACCGCAGGTTTTTACCCATTTTATTCATAAACTACAGATTGTTTTGCTTGGCAAGTATTGGAAAGTTGAAAATGTGTCAAATAAAACAAGTCTTCTTTATAAGCCGAAAGTCTATGTAACTGTGCATGTTTGGCATCCTGTTAACTTGTTGTGTGGTGAGGCAGTGTCAAAATCTAGAGAGGCCTTTAACTTTAAAACTTTAAAAAAAAACACTTTTTTTTTACTTTAAATGCACTCATTAACTGTTTCATCCCACTGGCTGTTGCCTAATAGCTGGATGATCCAGATAATAATTATATCACATGGCTATTTGTAGGCTAATAGTAAAATAAATGACATGTTCTGTGTAAAAGGTAGTGAAATGTTTGACATACTTCAAATGTATCTGTTAACAAAGCATATTGGGTGTATTTTTAGGAAAAATAAAGTGAGTAAATAAATCACATTTACATTAAGATATACTTCCAGTTAAGATCATTTCAAGCATTTAAATATGTTCACAGTAAGTAAAACAGTAAGTATAAGCGACGAGAATTAATATATTTGTACAACAAGTCGATTTAATATTTTTACATACCACAAGACAACGAGCATCCACGTCATCACGTGACCTCTCCCAGTTCTGGTCCTGTAGAAGGTTGTTCTTTATCACCTGGAATAAGGGCTCCCCCTGCAGGTCAGCCTCAGGTGTGACACCTAGAGGAAATCAATCAGGCTCACTGTCAGCACCCCCAAAACAACTTGGTTCATAACGCAGATTAACATGGGACAACACAGGTTTGTACAGTAGACCCAGACTCGAGTAAAAGGATTGTGGCTGTGCAATAATAACTCAAGCAATTGTGTTTTTCTAAAACAACTTGAGCAAACACTAAAATGCACCAGATATAAAAACCTCAGCAGTACTAGTACAGTACCTATTATCATAGGAACTGAGGTTTGCTTTTTGCATGAAATAAAGTGATGAATCTCTAGAATTACATGGCTGCGAAGGCATCAATTTAAAAGTAATTTAAAAAGTTTAGAGACAAATCAAGGTAAACTATTTATAAAAATGTACCTGAGCAAACAAAAGCATTACTCCAGGAAAATACAAATTGTGTGTGTGCACACATGTATGAGTAAATATGACTAGTTACTAGCCACCACTGGAAGTAAATGTATTTTTTTAAGGTAAAGTTTTACAGGCTCAAAACTCCCTCTATGTTAAGTAAACCTTGAATTCTGGAGTGCTCAAAATATCTCAGCATAGAACATTTTTTCATCAACATACATTAAAACGTGATGCTGTTAATTCCTCATCATGTAAAGTTACCAGTTTTGGAGACACAAGGTTGAAATGAGACATAAGCTCCATCTTTTATCCTGCTCAATCATAATTAAGTCTTTTGTTAGGGCTGTTACAGTGTACAGCCTTCTTTCTTGGTTATATAAAATGTAGTACACAAAGCAATACAAATGTGAATGAATGGGTTAACATATTACTACTCTACTCTATTATCAGTTACATTGTGTGGACCTGTGATTTGGCTCATCTTGCTGATGAAGGAGTTGAATGTGGGCAGTGGTGGCTGGAGTTTGAGAAGGAAGAAGGCTGGCAGGGGCTCAGAGCTCACGTCAGACAATGGCCTGAATACAGGAAGCCTGCAAAATATACAGTTCATCCTCCAACAATAGCAAGAAAGTCCATTTAGATACATAATATTGATTGAGATATTCACAATGCAACCCTGCTGCTGAAGAAGCACATCGATAAAAATGACATTTCCTTAGGTTAGAACTTTAAAGGACACACAGTATAAGAATGCAAACAATGCAATTATTACTACTTTGCTGTATAATTCACAATTACAGACGTCATTGTATCTTTGCCTATCTCAAATTTAAAGCTTCACCATGCTGGATTATCTTCACATCATTCAACCCCCCAACAGAGCTCATGAAGCACTGAACTTTTAGCTTAAAACTTTTATACTAAAATCAAAACCCTGTTTCTGGTAAAATACCTACCAAATATTGTCTGACAGTGACCCACAGAGTACCCAGAGACAGACGTCGATTATTATAATCTCACCACTCACCCCAGTGAGTCGACTTGAGGGGGAGTAGGGATAAGAGACTCCATCTGCAACCTGTGTGTAGCGCCACTGGCACCCACTGCTACCATGGCAACCTGGCCACGGCTGCCTTCACCTAGCGGATAACAAATAAGTTGCGTAAGAGACAGTAAATGGTGGTTAATATACTGACTTCCAGTATGTAATGTCCAACCCAGCACCACAGTAACATTTGTTAATACACTCAACATTGTTAGTGAAACTAAAGCTCAGTCACAATAGTGTAAACCTCATTAGAGCTACAGAGAAGTAGAAGATTATCTTGAAATACCTGGACAGATCATCTCCATCAGAACGTCTGAGGGGCTGATATAGTACTGGATGGTCATTGGGTTTCCTGATAGGTAAGCAGTAATATTAAATTCCGATACTGAAACAAGTGCAGCACTGAAGTTTCATTCCAACCCAAACCAACAGTTAATGTTATTTGGCATTATCTAGAATTCTGTAGTGCAGAATTGCATCCCATTGCAGCCTCACTGGTTTGACTCATTATGCTTTTTTTGGCCAGGTGTAGAGATTTATGGCCTAATAAAAAGAAAAATGAAATACATTGCTAACATTGCAATCTAGGATGAGAGGGAGGGTCTCCTATCCACCCAGAGGAAAAAAGGCTGTCTTGGCCTTCAGCCCTAGGATGGGGACTGAACTCTAGGGACTGAACTCGGCTGTGAAATTTGGGAGCCCCAAGAATTCATGGTTTTATGATTTTTTCATCATGTTCTGTTACTAAGATCCAGCACGTATTGAACGAATACATCATGCAAGCATTGGATTCCCCAGAGGCAATAAAGAAACACCAAAAGAGGCTTACAAATACAGATGTGGTCTTTGGTCTCCCAGCAGTAACGTGAGTCTCCTGGCTTCCTTCTGCGTTAGCCATTTAGTGAAAAAAACATAATATTTCTACTTTTTTCCTCCCAACAAAACATCATCTGAAGGGGGTTTTCCTGGTCTTAAAGCTGGAAAATCTCACTCTCAGGATTGTTGTGGCAACACTTTAATATATATGTATAAATTCATTAATACTTCCTGGCATATTTTCCACTCATACACTCGTACCTTCTCTGCCAGGCAAGATGCTCCCAATTCTGCCATTCAGAACCACATCAACACGGACATCACTCTCTATCAAATGTCTACATAAAGGGAAAATGACATGTTTTCTATTTCAGGAACATCTGCTGCATATGGAAACGAGTTGTATCTTTTCGGAGCATTTTGTTCTTCATACCTTGGTAAGTTGGAAATCTTGAGAAGGTCCTTCTGCAGATGCTGAAGGGATGTATAGACCTTGGTCTTTGTGTCACTGCAAGACAACGCTTACCATGTAAAAATAAATACAAATGCAAAATACAGTCTCAGTCCATCAGCACAGTATTACCTGTCTCCTGGTAGGTTATAAAGAGAGGCGAGGTCATTCAATTTGACAGAGAATTCCTCGAATTTCTTCATCCTTTATAGATAAAAAAAAGTGTTGGCTTATATGCATGTCCATTCAGAAGTCCATTCAGATTTGAGAATCAATGCTTACCTCAGCAACTGAAGAAGTGACACACTTGACTAGAATGTAAAAATATGTAATTGGCCAATTGTCACCTCAAAACTAATCATCTATTAAATCTCTCCTCCATCACAGTGTCTGTGTTCACCTTACCTCAGGAGCTTCACCATGCTGGGCTACCTTCACATCCTCCACCCCTCCACCTGGCAGCAGAAGCACCTCCAGGTAGAAGAGATCTGCGGTCAGATAGCATGCCGTCTCTGATGGGCTCCTGTGGGAACCCAAACTGGACAGACCAGTGGTGAGAGTAAGATATAAATGAACTATAGTTGCCATTGACTTGATAAAGGATTCTGTATTTTATCATCAATTTGTGTGTGTGTGTGTGTGTCTGAGTAGCTGCTCTCTTAACTCAGAACTGCCACACATATCACATCATACTGACACAGTGTAAGTAGAACACATAACAACAAAATCAAGCATGAAGTCAGTTGTTTGTGAAGACAGAGCCAATTTGCACATTAGATGCTTATTCCAATGCGGCAAAGAGTTCATACCCTCTTTGATTGGCAATCATCTCCAGTCTGGTCAGCATGTCATTAACAGAGGACACTGCAGACAGTAAAGACAAACACACTCAAAGACAGAACTTTCTTGTCCAAGAGATATTTTTGATCTCTAGTTTTTCCTTGTGTAACCTCCTCGGGTATGATGAATGATTTACAGGACTAGCTCACCATTAAGAGCTTCATGAAGTTTATGCAAGCACTTCACAATTGGCTCACAGGGTTTGGTGCTTGTTCTAGTTTTGTCCTGGAGAGAAAAACAAGTATATTTCAAATTTTCGTTATTATTTTTATTAATCTACTACATCCAAAGATGAAAGCTGCTCATCAGACGGTGTTTCTTCTGAAATCAATGGAATTGAAAAGGCTAAAATAACAACCCCTTCTCTTCTGGAAGAATTTTACACTAGATCCTGGAACACGGCACTCAGCCACAAATGCATTCGCGTGGTCAGGAACTGATGATGGTACTGATGGTGGATAACAAACACTACTCCAATTCATCCCAGAACTACTTCATGTATTTCACATCCACTGGGTTGGGAACTTTATACCCCCCCTTGCAGACGCTTGGCATTCAGCCTTAGACTTGTGTGAGGCTACTCCAGAGCATCCCACTCTACATGTAATGCGAATCTACTTTTGGATATATAATATGTAATACGAAATTCAATGGTTTGCTTAAAGCACCTTTAAGATAATGATTCCCAAATCAAGTGTGATCATAGCTGTTGGGCATCGACCCAGGTATTAAATCATCTCTAGACTGAAACACCCAGGTCACTTCATGGATCCAAGTCCTCTCCAAAGACTCTGGGGCAGTACTGTATTCATAATATGGCAGAAATGGGACCCACCTTTTCCCTTTCATTTTCTATCCTAAAAAGCTGAATCACTTACTACAGAGACCTGAAACACTCATAAACCCACGTCTTTCTGCATCCAGGTACAAATGCCTGACAGTAAGGAAAATATGCCTGACAGTAAGGAAAAAAGTGAAAGGAATGAAGATTTTACAGCTGCTTGGGAAGAAATTTGTATAAGAGCACGTAGAAGCAAAGCTCTCCCAAAGTCCAGAGAGAAGGCAGCTGTTTACGTAGTAGTTTGGCACAAAACTATTCTGGCCACAGCAGTTTAACTTAAGCTCTGCATCTGGAAGACATTTATTAGGCCATGCACGCAACTTACTCAGCAGCACAGCAGCACTGAGACCAACATGAAATCACTTGAATGATGCATGTAACATGACATAGAGGAGCTTATGTCTGCATTTGGCTGAGGGTCAAAATTGGGCTCAACCTTGTGCTAAACCACATCTTACATCACCCTGCCTTCTGCCAGGTTCTTAACATTTCATATGAGCACAGAGGACTTGAGGTTCTCTTACCATGCATCTGCGCACCAGTTGAAAAGTTGCATTCCATGGTTTCTCTGCATATTTGGAGTATAAGTCAGACATGAAGGTCTTCATGTCTAAATGGCCATTGGAACAATCATACACAAGATTTTACCCACTTCTTGAATGTGCACTTTTCAAGCAATTTATTTATTTCTGTGCATAATTAAAAGGGTTAAGACCTAAACACTGTCATTCAGGAGGGTTTGATATGAGGTCCTCCATTATAGAAATGCTTACTAAGTCAGCATTGTTCACAGAAGTAGTAATAGGAACCAGACATCCCAAGAATTAAAGCCTCTAGCTCCCTAACAGAACTGAAAGGTGTAAGGAAATGTAGTTCTCAAAGCAAACGTTTTTCTCCATATTTACCAGCATTTTACTTGATCAACATTAGGCTGCATACAAAAAAACCCTCAGAAGACTCTTGTAGGCTCCCTGGTGGATTAAATGTCTACATTTATGTGGGGAAGGCCCTGACACCTGGTTCCTATCAACACCAATGTAAAGACATGTGAAATTCCCCTTTAAAAACAGCAACATATCTTTATGCAAAGAAAAAATAAGTCCATATGTGTGCTTCACCTGATGACTCTCTTACCATTGTCCTCTGAACCCATCTCTTCCGTCTTCTTAAATGCTTTGAGAGAAAACAGAACAGATGCATTTTATCACTCTGCCAGGTAACGACGGTGCAAATAACGAAAGCCCACAGACAGGAGTACTTACCTTACTCAAATTTGGGAGTATTATCAGAAAAAAGTGTAATGACCTCTCACTTCTTTTATTATTAAGATTATATTAACTCAGAGAGGCGCTCTTGTAGTAGACCTAGTCCCCGCGCGTGCGCAGTGTGCCTCCCTGCCCTGAGCTCAGTGGTCCCTCCAGCCTGCTTGAAGCCTGTCTGACCCACCTTTATCTCCAGACTTCTCCTTCTCAGTCTCTGCCAGATGACTGCTGGTCGCTCCTTGGATATCACACAGCCGTTTTGATTAAAAACGGAGTGTTTGAGAGGCTCGTCTTCTTCAGAATCTGGATAATGTGGGGGCACTGAGAATGAAACGTCTGAATCTGTACAGAAGAGAAGGGTAGGAAAGGGCTCCCCTTCCAGGGACAAAACTCAAAATTCACCAAATTTACCCTCTTTGAGCGGACACCGACGAACAGGGGTAAGTCGGAAGGGTGTAGGCACATTTTTATGAATGGTCATACGTGAGGTTTGAGAGTTACAAATGTCATTTTGGCTGAAATAATGCACCAGAACATGTATGTTAGCCACCTAGCCAACTAGCCCAATACACACATCACATAGCTTGGACATTAGCTTAGCAAGAGAGGAGACACCTCTCTTGGGTCAGTGGAGGAGCATGCTGGGTCCATAATGGGATCAGGACAGCCAAGAGGGCATCTGGATCTCCAGATGGTCGGTTAACCAGGAGTAGGTGTATTTTCTTACTCCCTGTGACCGTTATGCCCTGCCCTTTTTTGCTGGGAGGACAGTCCTGTAGTCTGTGGGCACACTATGTGGCCAGAAATATTGGGACACCTCTCAATCATTGAATTCAGGTGGCCCCATGCTTCCAACACATGGCTATCTTAATGCTTCAGCATATTAAATCACTTTGGACAACGCCATACATCCAACTTTGTGGACACTGTGGGGAAGGCCCAAAGTGTTGCAGCAAATTGTTGAGAGACACCTACTCATGGCTTCTCAGGCAGTGTTGGTAAGAAGTGGAAGTCAGTGTAAGAAGCGTTGTATAATATATCATCTCCTAATCACAATATTGGTCTATGCAACAATGATGCTGCAATATCTAAATGAGCCTTTAACCAATCACAGTATTTATGACAGGGTGACCAATCACAGTTCCAGGTGAGTTAATAGGTATGATATTGAATCATGGTTTTCAAGTGATCTAACAAAAGTCTATTTTGCAAATCAGTGCATGAATATGTGGGGCTAAACGACTGTAGCCAGAATAAGAAGTGTTGGTTACAAAATGATGACTGGAAATGGTCTGATGTGTATCTTAGTTTCTATAACATGGGTCACCAACGTCGTGCCCCCAGGGATCCCATGAGTAGGTCCTAAATATAGTGAGCAACATCTAATGTAATTTTATGCTGTTGCTATTCTTCTTTAATCACATTTGCATTTATATCTATTTGAAAATGACAATATCTAAAAGAAAGCATTTAACACATGTTTATTATCCATAAAGTTTAGGTAAACTCTGTACTAGTATATGAAACTGGTAGCGCTTCGCATGGCTCAGTACCTGGGATGTAGCTCCCAGTTTCACAAAGGTTAGTGACCCCTGTTCTATAGGCTATATGGTCTGTTGGTGTGAGCATATCATTTGAAACAATATTTGTTTGCTTTAAGGATTTTTAATTGCAGAAAAGTGATGTGCCTTATATTATCTTGAAAGGCATCAGAATCACAGTATGTAGAAATAAAATCGCAATATATTGCCCTTATTTTGCAGCCCTATTTGTTAGTGATCATGGCAAGACTGCTGCACTCATCCTTGAAGTACACTTGATAGTCATATCGTCTAAGCCTTTGGCTTTAATTCGTAAGACTGCATAAGCACAATATGAGCAGACGGTGTTTAGTCTAGTGGGCTTGATATGGGTAAATAACCTGCTATGGCTGTTTAAGCTTCTTGTCTGTTGTGGGGTTCAGTTATTGCAGGACTTGAATGACTGGTCACTTCATTAATGTCCTGTCCTCTGAACATATTGCCCCACTGTGAGATTTCAGTTTCTGAGGCTCAGATAAAAATATTATTTCAGTTTTTTTTTGTTTGTTTTTTAAATAGTCATATATGTTAAAGCTCTCAGCACTGTGCTTGTGATATATTGTCTATACCAGTAATTTTTTCATCTTTGTGTATATCATTTATCATACAATGTCATGAATAGTTCAAACCTATGTTTAATGACAGTATCTAGTGTCTGCTGGTTAACTGCATTGTCATTAACTGGGTGCATCGGATAAAAAAAATGCCAGACACACAAAGATTCCTTCCTGTAAAACATTTGTGTCCAATTAACATTTAATATACTGTTTAAAGTTTCCTTTGGTGTAATTTTAGGTGAAGCAGAACAGACCAAAACAGTGCAGCCAAATTAATCTCTCAGATTTGTACTACGTTCTGAGGAGTAGCAGCTCTCTGGGCGCCAGGGCTGTGGTGGATTGAGAAAATAAATTTTTTTACGCCCTTCACTTTTAGTAGAGGGGATATTCTGATTAGCGTATACAGTGTGAATCAGTGTCTTGTGTGGACTGATGTTTTGAAGGCTGACTTGAATAAAGGGGAGGGTGAAGCTGTAGTCCATGAGTCATGTGGCAACCAACAATTTCTACAGATTTATTAGACTTGCATGTCAACTTTCGGATGAGATGTCTGGTGGAATTTTTAACCACACCCATGAAAATACAAGAAAGGGCTTCACAGGTCATTAAGGCATTTTAGAGACACAAGGAGTGTCATTACTGCTACAGCCTGTGAGACTGACTGTGTGGGGTTTTACCATACTGAATGAAACAGCAGAGTTAATAAGACAATGAGACAATGTAACCCTTTAATATGCGCACAGGTAGGACATTTGCATTGTTACAGCAATAGAATGAACACTACAAAACAGTAAAAAAAAAAGTCCACTTTACAAATCATACAAAAATGTAAA
>JBBMFX010000007.1:6074252-6086641 GCA_037832545.1 Rhabdalestes septentrionalis | reverse complement strand
GACCAAATAATTATCGGATATTTATCGCAGCCGAAAATAACAAAAAAGCCCATCAGTGTCTTCCATGCTCAGTTGTTGAGGCCTTTGTATTTATTTTTCCTCACTGTTCTTGTGTTGAATCTGCCGCCCGGTCAGAGCAGAGTAGAAAGGCTAACGGAGCCTGCGTGTTGCTACTTCCTCGTTAGAGAGTGGAGAGTCGGGCTTGAGGGCAAAAAAGCATCAAGAAGTTTATTTTTCCACTCAGAAGACAGAAGGGGGGTCATTTTTTATTTCTTTGGAAGTTGGACATATTTTTGAGGCAATCCTCTAGCTGCTGGGGGCGAAGTTTGTTCGAGGAGGAGCCCCGGAGCATGGCAGGAGGGTTGGAGAGTTAGCCGAGGAGGCTAGCGGGCAGCCCGGATTAGGATGAACCGGCAACTCCGGGCCCCAGTCTCGGCGTTTTAGTCACTTTAGAGGACTGTTTTCGACGGATTTGTGTTCTTGAATGACCCATGCGGTGTGTTCGGTGCGGTTGGGGAGAGGATAGTGTCGTCGCTGGGAATACCTGGGGCTGAAACTGGGGCTAGCTGCCGGCCGAGTCGGTCTCTCCGATGTTTTGCTTTGTTTACCGGGCACCCAGCACAGGCACCCCTTCTCCTCCTTTACCCTCTCTTTCGTTCCGTTTTTAATGCCTAACCCGGAGATATCTCACGACGGCCGGGGGCCCATGAGCCAGAGGCTGCAGCCGAGGCAGGAGAGGCGCGGCAAAGCTAACCCGAGCCAGCGAGAGCACCACAGAGACAAGCGGCGCTCCGCGTCCTCCTCTCGGCGTCGAAAGAGACACAAGCGCGCCCGGGACAGGGAGAGGGACCGGGACAGGCAGCAATGGCCATCGGACATCGAGAGGCGAGGGCTCTTCGACAGGGACGGAGATGAGCTCCAAGGTCTTGTGGAGTACGATGACGTGAGCTCGCAGTCCGAGCGCTTCTCCGGCTCCCCCTCTCCTCGGGCGGACCGGCTGAGTGAAGCAGAGCTCCATGAAAGTAGCGCCGGCCACAAACTCGCCACCGCCTCGCCAGATAAGGAGAGGGAAAGGCGAACTCGGAGAGAGACCGAGAGGGGCCAGTCAAAGAGGGACGGAGCAACCGAGAGAGGCAAAGTCTCAGGAGAGCGAGTGGGCAAAAAGAAGGAGCGTTCAAGTCGTGACAGGGACTCTTCCTCCTCGGCCAAAGCGGCCCCCAAAGCCCCCCGAGACGGCCTTAGGAATAACGACAGCAACGGGAAAAAGTCATCCGAGTCTAAGAGACGCAAAAGCAGAAGCAGGTCGGAGAAGAAGGAGCCCCCCTCCGCCTACAGAGAGACTCCCCAGGCGTACCGGGACGAGCGAGAGGAACTACGGGGGTACAGGAGAAGCCCGGGCCCCAAAGCCGAGAGCCCGTATGGAGGGTCCTACTCGTACGGAGGGAGCTACCAGTCCCCCACCTACAACCAGGTCGGGGCGAGGAGGAGCCCCAGCTACGGGGGGAAAAGGCAATCGCCCAACTCGACCTACTACGGCCGGGACAGTGAGGTGTACGGAGCCTATGGGGTCACAAAGTCGCCCACCTCGCACTCGACAGCTAAGAGGAAGCGCTCCCCCGGCAGCCCGTACGCCTGGCGCCGTTCTCCCAGCTACGGACGCCCCAGCCCGGCCTACGAGCAGTGGGAGCCCGCCTCCAGTCCGTACGGCCGGAGGAGGTCAAGGAGTCCGTATCGCAAGTCTCCGAGTCCGAGCCCGGAGTTGAGGTAACGTTAAACTATCACGAGGTGTTTGGTGGGCAGGCTACTGGTTTGTTAGAAAATTAGGTACAATATCAAGCCTAGGAATACTTAAGTAGTACCTCTAGCAGGTCTTGAATTCGAAACGACGATCAGGGGCAACTCCCTGGGGTAGTTACGGTACTTTTTTTTTTCAATGATACCTCAGTAGTGCCATGAGCAGTCCTGGGATTCGAACCCACGACCTTTTGATAGCAGCGGCAAATCCCTGGGGCAGCCAGTGGACCAGTGGTTAGGGAATTGCGCCAGCAATCAGAAGGAACCACATTACTTTAATTATTTATGTAAGGACATTACCCTATACACATTGAGGCCCGGTGGAAAAGTGTAACCAAAGGTCATTTTGTAGAGATCCGTGATCAGTAACTTAAGAAAGTGGAGTTGATTAAGATTAAGGGCACCATCTTCCAGTGCAGTTTCAGCAATAAACTGACTGAAAGACACACGGGCAGCTGGTGGTCTACTAGGGAGTTGTTCCTGCAATCAAAACTTGTCGGGTTGAATCCCTGGACTGCAAGTGGCACCAGTGAGATGACCACAAGCAAATTACCATCACCACACATTGCTCCCGGGTCAGCTTCCTGTTGCTGGCTGCCCACTGCTTCACTTGGTGAATGGGTTAAAGAATTTCACACCATCCTGTGGTGTGCAGTGTTGACACTGACTATATGGGGCCACGTTACTTTATTTCTCTATATAAGGGTATGACCTCCAAACATCTTGATCCCCAGGTGGAGCGGTATGTGCAAAGGTCACTTTGTAGGATCCATTATCAGTAGTTCAGAAAGTGGAGTTAATACAAGGGTTTGGGGACAATGAAATAATCTTCTGGTGCAGTTTCTGCAATCTGCTCTAAAAACTTGTACACATTTGACAAAACTGACTGAAAGATTAGATGTGTAACAAATTGAGTCGTAGATATTTCACTCACTTCCACATAAAAAAGTGAGCTGCTTATGAATAGCATTCTACTCACATGTGCTGATTTTAAGGGGAAATGTTCCTTCATAATGTTATTGCAGGGTTGTAGATTTTAGACTGTCAGAGGGAAAACCCCTTCATTCTGTCTTGAAAGCTGTTACTGGAATATAGTAATGACTAGAAAGGCTCTTATGAGGCAATCACAATTCTTAACAGAGAAGTTTAGGGGGCTTTGTACCGTTTCTTCAACATAATGTTCACTTTAGACCTCAGAAAACTGTCACCCTGAAGGTAAAAGGAGAGGTTAGAGTTATGCAAACATGACTGACGTCCATACAATGTGCACTGCTTTTGTGAACTATGCCCTCTTTGAGTCTCACTGTAATGAATGCCTATGCACGTGGCCTGAACCGCCGTATTGGAATGAAAGAAGCTCTATGGAGCACTTTAGGGTTGAGCAAAAAGTACAGACAATATCTACAATATTTTGGACAATGTGGAAAATATATTATTACAAAGTTAAATAAACTGTATTTGAAATCAGAATTAGAAAACTGGATCGATTCTGTCAAAAAATGCTTGTTTTGGTATTTTTCTTACATCTTGTAAGTTGGAGCAGATAAAAAATGAACCAGTGTGTTGAATGACTTGTATTTAGGATTTTTACAGTAATTCCATGTAATCAGGTCGTACTATGCTCTCTTAGTAACTGCCAGTTTTGTATAGTTTGAAACATACATGCATACATTGTGGTGTGATCTGAACACATAATGTGACATGATCACAATAACAACATAAAATACAGTCATCGCTAACCCCTAGAGATGGTTTGGTGTTGTATGATAATTACAGCACCTCCCACAAAAAAACCTGACCATAACCACTAATTGAATAACTCTCATAGTAGATCACAGCCTGTAATTAACTAATAAACATAACTTGTTTTAGAATGTGTTTTCAGAGTGAATGCAAATTCTGCACTTGGCAGTGTTCTGGAATTTGTTCCCCCTCATGTGTAAGGAACTTCACTGGCTCCATGAATGTAACAACCAGTGGTAGTGATCTAGCACATCTCATTACAGTAGTAGCATTAAGGAATATTTTACGTGGAATTTTTACTAAGCTTTGTCCTAAGAAACTCGCATTGACCATCAAATGATTTCTATCTGTAATTGATTTTATGAGATTACTGAAAAGCAGTATCCAGTAATGTGTGTGTCTGGCTAGCCCTAGTGTCCAATCGTTGTAAATCTTTCCTGTTGCTAAAAAGTCTGTTTCTCAATCTACTTTCATGGCGACCACTAACCAGCCGTCATCGCTTATTAAACGCTCTAAAGTCTGGGAAATTTTTACCTTAGATAAAGCAAAGAAAAAAATTATTTGCAACATTTGCAAAGTGGACCTTGCCTATCATGGGAGTACTTCAGTAATGCATGAGCATTTGAAGAGGAGGCAAGTCGGATATCTGGATGAATCAGAATTGGACTCGCCACAGTACGATATTAGAGTGCAAGGTAAAATTGCAGCATGAATCTACGTTTTTAAGGAGTTAGGGAAAGGAGGAATGAGGGAGGAGAGGAGGAGGAGGAGGATAGGTGACTGAAGAAGGATTCAAAATGTAAAAGCTGGCAACTAAATAGCCATTAGTAAGTATGAAAAAAAAAAAAAGAAAGTTATACACCGGTTAGTCGAATAATCGTTTTAATAGTCGATGATTAGTTGGCTATCAAAATAGTCGTTAGTTGCAGCCCTACTGGCTTTAATATTTGATGCCAGAAGAAAGCCTTCCTGAAGCAAGGTTAGTGGTGACCATGACATACAGTACTGTTCAGTTGTCCTGAGGTACCCCTCGTTTCTCTATATTTCCCTTTGATTCTCCTTGTTGGTGCAAAAATACAATATGATTCTCATCAAACTGTCTTATCATTGGCGTTCTCTGGTTGTACAGGCACCTCTGTGCAAATCTTATTGAAAAGAAGAGGGGCTAATGTTTTCATTCATGCCTTGAACTACCTTCATGCGCCACCCACTACATTCATTGCATTTTTAGTTTTTTCTGTTGTTTCTGTTGTATCCTGGAATTACTTCCCCTTGCAGACGCACAAAGCTTTTTATTTGTTCCTTACATCTGTTTATTTGAGATGGCCTCTGAACCACATGCCAATAGTAGATTCAGTTATTTATCTTTCCTTTTATTACCTTATGTATTCCTAGTCTTGTATAGATCTGTGAATGTGTCTCATTTGAGTATTAACTTAATGTCTGCTAACCCAAATTGTGATGTAGCATTTCCAGCAGGTTTGATGATGTTTATTCGATGTGTAGGACACAACTTTGATGACTCTCTTGAGTTTAAATGCTGTACAGTGTGTTTTGTATATTTCTTATGGTCTGTTATGGAACAAGAGCCATTGTTTGTAGATAATTGTTCCAGTTCCTTTATTTGCGTACATAATAGCTGCTAGTTTGCCTGGGTACACTGTGAATTTCTGCTCTTGTCTCATGACCAGGCGCCCTGGAAAATCACGGAGTCGCAGTCCGTACACGTCTTCGCGTCACTCGCGCTCCCGGAGCCGTCACCGCCACTCGCGCTCACGCAGCCGGCCCTCCAGCCTCTCCCCCAGCACGCTCACCTTCAAGAGCAGCTTGGCTGCTGAGCTCAGCAAGCAGAAGAAAGCTAAGGCTGCGGAGGCTGCGCGCATCAAGAGCTCCAGCAATGCCTCCACGCCTACCAAGGGCTCTTCTTCTTCCAGTGCCCCCCAGCCCAGCACAGTCACCAATCACACATTGAAGAAGACTCGACCCCCCTCACCTCCGCCAGTATCTGAGAAAGGCCCCAGAACCCCCCTGTCTAGCCAGCCTCAGTCACCTGCCGAGCGGCCCACCAAGACAAGTTTGGAGGCCCCTCCCCCTCCTGGCAAGGAGGGCAGGGTTAAAGAGGAGAAGAAAAAAGTCCAGTCCTCTCAGGGGAAGGAGAAAGACAGAGGGTTCCCATCAGCATCCATACTGTCATCCCTGCCTCTGCCCCCCATCCTCCTAGACCACATTGATGGAGCTGACAGGTTTGTAACATGGTGTTTTGCTTTCCCTAAAAATCTGTATTCACGAATAAGGGTAATTATGTATCACTGTATATATTTGTATGCCTGTAGTTGTAACTAACCGATCATAGTAGGTCCTAATATTCAATAAGCTAAACTGGGAACTGACAAACATGAATCCATGCTTTGCAGGTAGGGTTACATGGTTACAGGGTTACTCAAACACCAGGTCCGGTAATAATTTGTGCTTCGTAAACATCTTATGCGAGCTGTGTGCCATTAATTTCTCTGTAGCCACATAAAACAGTATTTGTAGTATTTATGTTAACGAGCTTCCCCTTTTCTTTGTTTCTTCTATTTGTAGCTTGAAGGACTCCTTATCAGCACACTCAGGGAAGAAGAAACCAGAAAAGAAAACTCGCCATCTGCTCACAGACCTTCCTCTCCCTCCTGAGCTTCCAGGCAGTACACTCGGATCACCTCACAGCCCTCCAGAGGAGAAAAAGACCCCCACTTTACGCAAGAGGCCTAAGTATGTTAGATGTTTTAGTTAATCTTGCTGTAAAATTTCAGTCATAAATAGAGGACTATGGTCATATTTCTGACTTTCTGATTTGGCAGAATATGTGGGCCACGTTTTGGAGAGATTAAGGAGACAGAGATAGATTGGGGAAAAAGATGTGTCGACAAGTTTGAGATCATTGGGATCACCGGAGAAGGTACCTATGGACAGGTGTACAAAGCCAAGGATAAGGACACTGGTAAGATTACCAACACTTTCTACCTTCTGAACACATTGGATCACTAATAGTAGTAGTATTGATGTGTTACTAGAGGAGTTAACATTGTTTCCTGTAATGTTTGTGTGTTTGACACACACAAACACTGCTTACCCACCTAAGCAGCATATTTAGGATGTCCATGAGGAGATTGAGAATAAATAATCTCCTACGGCTAAGCAAATTTATCTTCTTTGCCTAAAAAACCCAAAATGAAAACTGTACATGTTCTCTCTTCAAATCTATTTTAGAGGATGACAGATAGACTGTTGCTATAAATAATTTTGGTGCATCGGCCAGCTCAGTTAGATGTTAGTTAGGTTTATATTTAAAGAGTAGACTATTACTCAAGAAAGTAAACCAGTCAGTGTGGATGAGACATCAATACAGACCACAGAGTGGTAACTAAAGTAAAACATTTTTAAAAAGTATTCATTTTAATTTGATTTAATGATGAATGGGTAAAAGGCCATTTATTTTTAAAAAATGCTATCAGTGAAAAACTGAACTTTGGATCTGATTATAAGCCAGACTCATAATTGGTTGATCCATAATATTTATACTACATGTGTAACAAAGTAATCAATGATTACCGAAGAGTTTCTGAAGAGTTTCTGGTTTTACGTGTAAAAAAGGTGCATGTTGTATAAAAATTGCGTGTCCTATAATTGACATGAGTTTATATATATTTTTAAATTTCCCCCTCGCATTTTAGTGTAAGGTTGGGTTAATTAACTAATTAACCAGACATTTTATCATTGCCTTTAAATCAAGTGTGCCAATTCCTACATAGCTGTGTGTGCTTACATATATTTATGTTAATATTATTAAAATATATATATTTATTTATACTTACACTAATTGTGTTGCCTTTTTTTTTTATTGTGAACTTTCCTCTTGTTCAGCTGAGATGGTGGCTCTGAAGAAAGTCCGATTAGACAATGAGAAAGAGGGCTTCCCTATCACCGCTATCAGGGAAATCAAGATCCTGCGGCAACTCAACCACAAGAGCATCATTAATATGAAGGAGATTGTGACAGACAAAGAAGACGCCCTGGACTTTAAGAATGATAAAGGTAGGTATTGTGTATGAAAAGCTGTAGTTGAGGTGTTTGCCGAGGTCTTCATGATATGGTGAGGGTTTGCTCTCTCATGTAGAAGGTGTTCAGGCAGGGTAGTTTAGTAGTTCATGAAACTAAAATTGTGTATACTCCTGTACAAAGTAGTTTTAGTTTTCTTTAAACAAAAGCTACAAAAGATTCAATGATTTGGCTTTGCATGTTGTAGAAGGTAAATGCGTTCACTGGTCAGAAAATATAACTTAAAGCTTAATCCACTTTTGTGCAGCTGACTGCTACTCTGTAGTTTCAAGGAATCTATATGTTGATTTTGAATCTTGTTTGGCAGGGGCTTTTTACTTGGTGTTTGAGTACATGGACCACGACCTGATGGGGCTTTTGGAATCGGGCCTGGTCCATTTCAACGAAAGTCACATCAAATCCTTCATGAGGCAGTTGCTGGAGGGCCTGGACTACTGCCACAAGAAGAACTTCTTGCACAGAGACATAAAATGCTCCAACATTCTGCTCAATAACAAGTATGTGCTTAAAATGCTCACACAATAACAAAAAAAACCACACTAGGTTGGCACAGTGCAATTTTAAGAAAATTCAGATTACTGGTAATAAAGAATGTAGGGGTGGAGCCGATCCCGAATACGGGATTCGGAAAGGCACATATAACGTGTTTTTATAGCATTGTCCAAGCAGGAAAAAAGCCCTTAATCATGATCAGAGCACGTAATTTGATTAAATTGTGTTTCGTGTGAACAAACACTCATGAGATTGGGTTGAAATACTCCGCTTCCAATTGTATTACTCAAATACAAACACGAATAATTTTCCCTTTTAACAAATACAGATACGAATCAGGGCTGCTTTGCATATCTCTAAAAGAGTGATTGTGTTTTAAACAAAAGTTCTCTTTTTAGATATAGTGGCATTTGCAGTACCACATAAGAATTAGAAATGTGACTGATAGATTATTTATCCTACTTAGGGGGCAGATAAAGCTGGCAGATTTTGGTTTGGCCAGACTCTACAATTCAGAAGAAAGGTGAGAATTACTTATTGGATCTCAATTTGACCTTGCATGAAACCCTTTTAATCATGAAAGTTTTCTGGAATTTCATAAACTTCTGTATTGCTGTAATTCTAATGTTAGTTATTCTGATTGTGCCCTTTAGTCGACCCTACACCAATAAGGTGATCACTCTGTGGTACCGTCCACCTGAGCTACTTCTTGGAGAAGAACGGTACACGCCTGCCATCGATGTGTGGAGCTGCGGGTAAAATTATTTCTCACCTGGAAATATGGATAGAGAATGTATCTGTCTGTGTAAGTTCTTTGATTGAGGTCAGTGCAATGTTTTTGTTGGTTTTAGGTGCATTCTGGGTGAACTCTTCACCAAGAAACCAATATTTCAGGCTAACCAGGAGCTGGCACAGTTGGAGCTGATTAGGTAAATCTGATAATAACCATTTCTATTTCCTTGACATCTCTTGTCACAGCCGAATGTGAGAAAAGTTTAAGATATATTTGTAATTGTGTTAATGCAGCATCCAAACCAATGCCTACACTGTTCTTCATTCCCTTTAGTCGTATTTGTGGCAGTCCTTGTCCTGCTGTGTGGCCAGATGTGATCAAACTGCCATACTTCAACACCATGAAACCAAAGAAACAGTACAGACGCAGGCTGCGTGAAGAATTTGCTTTGTAAGTAACTGCCAGAATTACTTATGGGATCAGTATTATGATAATGAAAAGATCTGTAACATCAGAGCACACTGGTTTGATAAGTATCATTCATGCTATTATTGCACAACTGACAGCAGGTCTGAATATTACCTGATCACTCCATGGGTGCCTAAGTAGAATTTCTGGATGATGTACTCATCAGATAAGTAAAATGACATTTAGTTTCCAAGTTTCAAGATTTTTCTTGCGTTGAGCTGTCTCAGCATGCACATGTCCACGTATCCTCCCTTAAACTTGGTGGATCAACTAGATTTATCTAGCCAGACACATTTACTGAGTAATATATACCATTATTTGTGATGTGATGTATCCTAAACGCTAGAGAGACAGGCTCCATCTAAGAGGTCTCTTTCTCAAACACCCATGCGTTACACAATTAAGGAAAATACTTAGGATACGTATTCCATGTTTTAATATATGGATAACATTTATATAGGCTTAGGCATTTTGTAACAACAGAAGATTTATAAAAAGTGTAATTTGACACTCATATGTAAGTTTGGAGTATATCTTTTAACTGCATGATTTTTAAACCAAATTATTTCAGCAGGTTCTGAATGTAGCCAAACATTTTATGCAAGATTTAAATGTAGCTTGAGTATTTTTCAAAGTACTTTCATTTTCTCTCTTGCATTAACAATCCTGTCACTGTCTACTCCTGACATTTACTTGGAGATTTGTTGGATAACAGCAGGAAATATTGAAAATGTCGACTCTACAAGAAAAAATCTTGTGTTATGTATAGATAAGTGTTAAACCATGACAGAATTAGAGCCTCAAGTGAAAAAAATGGTATCAAAACCATTTTCATAATAAAGCTTTAAATATTCTCTAAATAATCAGGTTCGTAGGGTAACCAAATAAGGTTTTAGTGCCAAATAAACCTTCGGCAAAAATGTCAAATGCAATTTTGAGAACTGAGAAAGTTTTCTTGCTATGGGTCAGTTAACAACGTAAATCTAGTTGCGTAGAAGTGAAATATTCAGTTAATGTTTTGGCTCCATTGCATGAATTCAATGACTTGCGCTGTTGTGAAAAAAACATTGTGATGAGTAGTGCATTTCAAAATAGTCCGTTTTTTTTTTGTACATTTAGTGTATTATTTTTATTGTAAATTGGATTCAGTTTTTGTGTTTATTAAAATTTTGATTGAAATGTTGCTGTGAAAACAAACGGCCAAAAAGCCCCAAGACTTAATACAGCAGCTATTGTAAGTGAATTATCACAGAAGGGAAGTTCATGGTCTGAATCACAAATAACTGAGTGGTAAGCGCCTCGTTTTTTTGTGTACTGATCTCAGCAGTGTTCGAGTACATTGATGCATCTTAATGCAAAATACCAACACAACTTGTAACTACTCTGAATATAGCCCTTAATCCATAATGTTTCTTTTTTCTCTTCTTTTTAGTATTCCTCTGACAGCACTGGACCTGTTTGACCACATGCTGGCCCTGGACCCAAGCAAGCGCTGCACAGCAGAACAAGCTCTCAACAGTGACTTCCTGAGAGATGTAGACCCAGCCAAGATGCCCCCACCGGAGTATGAGTGCCACCTCATTTACTCTCTTTGCAGAAACAAGAAAATGTGTCTCTTAAATAGCTTTACACATTCAGTTAATCTCCTTCTCTCTCTCACACATGCTTTCTTTCTTTTCAGTCTCCCTCTTTGGCAGGATTGTCATGAGTTGTGGAGCAAAAAACGAAGGAGGCAGAAACAAATGCCAGAGGAACTGGTTGCTCCTAAAGCGCCACGAAAAGAACTGGGGCTGGATGACAGCCGCAGTAACACGCCTCAGGGTTTCCCTGCTGCTGGGGGACACAAAGGTCCTAGTGCTGCTGCTGCCACCGCCACCGCCATGCTGGGTAAGCACAATGACCCCTTTCCCCAGCAGCTCAGTGCCTAACAGTAGTTTTAGTTCTTTGTCTTTTCAGTCATGTGGTCGATAGGGAAGTAGTTCTTAAGGAAATGCTTTAGGATTGCCTTAATTAAAAATTTTCAACTCTTCCGTGCTCTGTTCAGTCTATTTTAGTTTTTCTTTGTCTTTTCATTTAAACAAGTGCAGCCATATCTGATCTTAAATATGTTCTTAATCCTATACCTTAAGAATCCTACTTTCTGTCTTAGACCCTAAAGGTCCCAACTCACAACTGACCCAAGAGCAGTTGGCTGTGCTTCTGAACTTGCTCCAGTCCAAGAGTGCCCCACCTGGCTCTGCACAGCTGTCTCAGGCCATGGGTTTCAAGATGAATGCCGAGACGCTACAACAGCTCACTAAGGCTCTTCTCCCTGGACCTGTTGAACCTGACAGGATTCCAGAACCACCTGCACCTTCCCTCTCCCAGTCTAAGGCCCCTAAACCACCCCAGACTTCTATGACTGTTGGTGGCGCACCTCGAACCCCCCCCATACCGAAACCTCCGTCTCCTCCAACCCCTCAACAGCAGGCCAAGCCTGATGGAGAAGCTTCAGCTTCCGTTACGCAAACTGCTGTCACTATGCTGCTTGCTCAGCTCCTGAAGGTTCAGCAGAGCACAGAAGTCCTTGGGACAGAAGGACTGGATGGAGCTGCTTCAGCGGTTGTTGGGTGTTCTGCTGTCGAAATGAAACAGCCCAGCCCTGTCTCACCAGGTAAACAGTTCTCTTTGAAAGATCTTCGGTATTGAGGCTTCTAGGTTATGACAAATTTTGAAATTAAAAAAAAAACATTTTTGAAGCGCACAACTTGACCTTTGCCTTTCTTTCAGTCACAGATGGTAGCGGATCATCTTCCAGACCCCTGGAGCCACTATCCATCTTGCCACCTGATCAGAGGCCCCCAGAGCCTCCAGAACCCCCTCCGTGTGCAGACCTGGACTATCGTCAAGCCCCTGATACCAAGCAAAGTCTCTCCTCCTCCACAGGGGCAGTGGATGCAACACGACCGCCTGAGCCTGATTATCCTCCCCCGCCAAGAGGTGGGGAGGGAGCCGGATATGGAGCAGACTATACCCGACCTCCTCCTCCTCCCTTTCCCCCTCCTCCTCCTCAAGGCTA
>JBBMFX010000007.1:6057222-6071552 GCA_037832545.1 Rhabdalestes septentrionalis | reverse complement strand
ACAGCTACCTCAGCCACATGATGGGAGCAGGAATACCTTCCCATGCCCTGAGAGAGGCATTTAGCGGCAGTGCGAATGTGCCCACCTCAGCCTCCATTGCCTCTGAGCCCTTTGTTCATGGAGCACCGACAGGTGGTGGAAGTACTGGTGGGGGTTCTGGGGGAGGCAGTGGCAGTATGGTTTTTAGTGGAGATAAGGACCATCGCTTTGAGTACAATCACAGCCCTATACCTGTGGAGGGCACCTCCCACCCCACCAGCATACATCTCTACAACCCTGGTATTGGCCAAAAAGATGGAGTACCACCACCCCCTTCTATACCACCGCCCCCTCCAGGACAAGCCTGGAGCTCGCCCTCACAGCCTGGGGCCCCACCCCTCCCACTAGGGTATGTCCCCCATTTGAACGCTGCAGCACTAAGGGGCAGAGGACTCCCTTACTGATGGACTTTTTAAGCCCAGGAGGAGTAATGTGGTGATGAGACTCTCGCCTCAGAAAAGGAAGATTCTAAAAGAAAGAAGCAGTTGCTGTCTCTCAAGCCAGCACTGAGTGCACTACAGAGGCACACTTAATTTGTAATAATTCTAATGATAGCAGGAGGGACACTCCAAGAAGAATGTGGCTTGAGTTACAACTGGAGGGATGAGTTGAGGGGAAATGTTTTTTTTTCCTCTCATACTTTTTTATTATATCCCCTCTCCTTGATTTGGTAATCTATCCTACTGCTGTCTTTTAAATTAAAAATTTTACCTTTTTGAGTGTGCATTTACCATCCACGGTAAGTGTTTTTATTCTCTGTACCTTAGTGTCTCCTTTAATTACATAAGGACAGCCTAGTATTACAACATTTTGCACTACTGAATAAAGTAGGCAGAAGCGAAAGGTATGAAAAGAATGATGTGCTGTATCTGCACAATTTGGGATGACCAGTAATGTAGTTTTTTTTTTTCTCTCTTGTTTATTTTTTTTTTCAAATGACTCAACTTTGGTGAGCTCAGTCAGTTTTTCACTGGAGGGGCTTTTAAAAAAAGGACTCCAGAATGATTGGCAGCACTTGGTTGACTAGCCTCCTTAAAATTGGTATGTCTACTGAACAACTGAATGGAACAAAACTGTATTTTCTCACCAGTTCCACCAGCCATTGTCTATAGCCATTGTAAAACAAGATTAAAACAGACATTTAAGGCAGTTTCAAAAAGAGAAGCTGCAATGTCTTTTTTTTTTTTTTTTTTTTTTTTTTTTTTACTAAGATGTTTTTTTTTCCTTTTGGCAAATGTTTATTAAAGAAATGCCAACAATGTATATTTTGGTGTCCTTGTGTAAAGAATTGCATTGTTTATCAATTTCATCTGGCAGAACTGTAAGGATGTAATACAAGTTTATTCTCACAAAATCTTTATCACCCGCAAAATCCCTTCTCAGTAGCCTTTTTCTAAAAGCACTGTAGCACTGTTCAATTAATCCTACTGTTCTTCTGTGTTGTGCAGTAGGTTTCCTGCATGATTATCCAGCTCTTCTTATTCAGGGGTGTAGGGAAACTGGCCTAGTTTTGTCCAGTAGGTAGGTAATGAGTTAATTACTTCCTCTTAACGTCACAGAAGTGTTCATCAGGTCATTTCATGCCTGGAGTGCTCCTGACTCTATGTTGTACTTAGAAGCTTTCTTCTGCTAATTCAGTCTCAATAAGGGTTCCCTTTTGAATCTGTATTACTTTAGACTTACTTTATTTTTGAAGCTGCCTTATGAGGAGAAAGGGGCCAAAAGTTTTATCTTGGATTGACAAGAGGAACCTTTAATAGTATGTTACAAATGTATCTTAGTTAGTATCATTTATTATAATGATTAAGAGATGTTTAATATTGGCACAGATTGGTATTTGTTTTGGCCTGAAGTCAGTAGAAAAGAATGGACCGGCTATTTGAGGGTGAAACAAAAGGATCGGATACACTTCCGTAACAAATGTAGTCTGAACAATCACACACTCCCATTATGGCTCATACGGGTGTATTTCTTTCTTTGGGGTAGTGGACTGTGGGAATAGTTTGAGTCTAATAACCTTCACTTGGATGCTCTTCCTAAAAACATTTAAAAGTAGCTCTGGTAGTTTTTAAAGTAAGATCAAAATCAGGACACAAATTTAT
This sequence comes from Rhabdalestes septentrionalis, assembly GCA_037832545.1. Taxonomy (NCBI): domain Eukaryota; kingdom Metazoa; phylum Chordata; class Actinopteri; order Characiformes; family Alestidae; genus Rhabdalestes; species Rhabdalestes septentrionalis. Next base: position 6,069,411 of record JBBMFX010000007.1, on the reverse strand, counting down.
GTCATCCCTAATTCTTATCACAATTTTCAGGCTCCGGTTTCCTTCATTGTTGTGAACAGACTAAAGCATCTTTCAGCCGCTGCATCGCTGACCCACTTTTACAGTTGAAGGACAGTGACTAACATAGTACCTCAGTATTTAATGAACAGGTTGTTTTTTTAGGTGAAATCTTTTCTGGTTATTCTCTAAAGTCATAACATAAAAGAACCACCTCTGGTTCCCTAAATATTTTTTCAGTCAGAGCCTTTTTTTTTTTTTTACATTTTTGTCAGTGAGGCGTATGTGAAGAACCTTTTCAAACTTTCAATATTTCAAAGGTTCTGCAACACTGTTTAGAAACCACTCCTCACAAAAATGCCCCATATCCTGTACATTTGGGGGGGGGTTCCTGTTTTAAAATTCCTTATTGATCTAAAAAGCTCGTACAACTTGTCTTTTTGTGATTTGAAGTCTCAGCGTTGGAGGAGCCAGATGGTGTGGTCAGGGACAGGTGTAGGATGCAGGCAGGAAAGTGGAATTCTGGCAGGGGGCACAGGCAAAAAAAGCTCTGAACCAACATATCTGCATTCTGTCCATGCATGCTCTCCTTTTACAGGGTGTTCTTTCAAAGGGATGCTGTAATTAGAATATACCTGGAATCCTCAGTGCTTAGGAACGTAATTTTGCTGTTCAGCCGAGGATTAGAGTTTAATGCTTGCCGATTGTTATTAACCTCTGGTAATGAGGCTAATCCTTAGTGTTTTATTTTTCTGGGGGAGGAGAGAGAAACCCTATTAATGTGTTTTCATGTTTTCCTGCAGTTCTGACAGTATGAGCAACAGTATTTGCCTTTTATGAATGACTTTAAATGGTAGACCCAAGGAAAATGGGCTGAGGCTTCAGTCAAGAGTTTTTTCACACCATCCCAACAGCTGAAGTGAAAAGGTAAAAGTGACCATTCTGTCATACACGATCACACTGCAGCAGAAATACTTCCTCTGCACTTGACCAATTCACCAAGTGATGCAAGGGGCAACCAGAAAAACAGCACCCTGGGGGCAGAGTGTGGGGACGGTGCTTTGTTCTAGAGTACTTAGCAGTCTTGGGAATTGAACCCATAACTTCCTGATCACAGGATGAACACCCTAACCACTTTGCAACCATTAGGCTACCAGCTGCCCAGCTTAACTTTAATCAGTTGTAATTATCTGTGCCCTAAGAGCTCTGGCTCTCGGACATTGCTTTGTCATTGTATGTGATTGTATGAGCTTGGTTTTAACGTCTGTAATACGTATCAGAATTTGGAAGATGGCCACTGTGAAGAGCTGATGATGCTCAATAGATGATCATTCTGGATGAGGTCAGGTTTTCATACATTCATTTATATTCTCTATGACTGCTAAGATTTAATAATCTGTGTTCCAGCTTTGTGAAGTGATCTCTAAATGTATCTTAACACACATCTTCATCAGTAAATTCAGCTCATTTCATTTGCACTCATTGTTGACAGGCATCCAGTTGCGAACACATGGCCTGTTTAATCCCCAGTGGAAAATCTTCACCAATAACATGGAATGTAAAGTTTTGCACTCCCAATGCTGTCAAGCAGCCAAGTCATGTCTGGAGAGTGGAAGTTGCTTCTTCAGTTTAAAACGCTAGCTGCCAAGCCAACCCTAAAAACATGAAGTCAACAGTTACCAAAATTGTTTTCATTAATAGATCCACGTGATGCGGTTCAACACAATCAGACCTCATTCAGCTTTCATTAATGGGATGCAGACTTGTTGGATTAGAATACACAATGATTTATTTTGAGCTATAAAAGTGAACACAATGTAAAGGCCTATTTTAAGCAGCTCTTCTACACAACTGCATCTTTTTATAAACTCTCAGGTGCAGATGTGATAGTCTACAGTTATCACAAATAGCATTCTGATTCAAGATCAGTACTCTATAACATTTTATTGTCTAAGATGGTGAACCGTGAATCATTTTTATAGCTCACAGTAAGTCTGTTCCACATTAATGTAGAGCTGGATGTGGTTTAAGCAGGTGCAGAGATTAGCCTCAATAGCTCCAGTTCTAAATTAAAGAAGCAAAATGTGCTCTCCAAACATTTCTTGGCTTTTTAACTGTATATAATGTTTAGCCCATCCAGTGAATCAATTAGCCTGATCTACTAAATAGATTAACATGATTGGTTAGGAATGTTATTATAATTGTAAAATAACACTCATTACATGAAATATTTTCATGTTGTTGTACCATTTGTTTGGGCTGTGTTACATGGTATCAGCAGCTCCTAGACTACACTACTAGTCAAAAGTTCTTCAGTATTTGCATGTTACTCCCTTAATTTCTAACAAAAAGAACTTTATCTTATACTTTTACTGTATGTTCATCATCCGAGTGCCTTATCCGAGTTTTATCATCACTACTGACCAATAAGAAGCCTCCTAATTTAATTATAATTGTAATGTGTATCACCAGACCATTTAAGTGACGGCAATGGGATGAATTAATAAACAAGTGCTTTTAAAATTAAAGGCCAGTCTAGAATTAGACTATGATTCCCCACACAACCAGTTAATAGGATGTCAGGCATGCACTATTAAATAGTCTTTCCATATTATAAAGGGAACTTGTTTATTTGAATGTTATATTGTATGTTATATCTGTTCACTCAACAGCTTTTCAGAGCTTAACAATAATAGAAAAATTCATTGGATAAGATGTAAAAAAAATGTTGTCTGGTATTATATACATCCAACAATAGTGCTCATTTAACTAAATGTCTGCATCCAGAACTTAAAGAACTTACATCAGAGATGTTCTTTATGAATCTAAAGGCTGATTCCTTAAACCATTTGCTCTGTTTTCTAGGAGACAGTAGCGCTGTATGATACGAGGCCACTGGAGGCCCACTGGAAATCTACAGGCTGTGTTAGTCTCTCCCCTCAGACTCCTGCCTGACAGTATTTCTAGGTAGGTACTAGTTTTTCCATCAGAACAAATATATTTACCTATACTGTATGCATGATGAGGCATTATCTCACATCTTCAGTAAAGGATCTCTGATCTCCAGAATCTCTAAAGTCGTATAATGTCCTCTATTCTGGAAATTCAATCACAAACCAAAAGGGGGAGCTAGTGAGTTGGATGCTTATCATGACAAATCAGTGCAAGTTCTAGCACAAAGGTCAACACTCAATCAGTCCCAATAGTGTGAAATAATCTTCATTATAATGATCAGACATTAATGACAGGTTTTAACTGCAAGTATTAGGCACAGGATTTGGAAGCTATTGGATCAGGTGAAAACAATAATTTCCCAAATGTTCTACAGACCATGTCCAACCTAGCAACTTTAGCTATGGAAGGACAATTTTGTGAAGTGTCGATTATAATTACGGTAATTGAATATATTTATATTCAATGTAATTTTTTTTCAGTTTAAATTTCATTGGGATTAGTTCATCTGGAATATATACAATATGTCAAAGTTTGTAAATCTTCTTCCAAAGATTCTTCTGAAATCGCTATTAATAAATTCGTTTTCCCCCTTTTGCTACAGCAACAGCCTCTACTCTTGTGGGAAAGCTTTACTAGATGTTGGAACATTGCTGTGAGGGTTTCATTGCATTCAGCCACAAGAATATGAATCCTGGTTTTGATACCCCTCTAGATCACACATGGAATCGGGCCTGGTGACCTTAGACTCACAAGAGGCCTTGTGATTTATTTATTTTTTGGCCCTGCTAGTAAATAAATCTCACCTCCATTCCAGACAGAGCAGCTAGAATAATCAACCTCAGACACCACCAGCTCTTCACAGGGGCTTCACAGGCCATTACAGGTGTTCAGCATTCTAAACCACACAGTGGGCGATATCCAAGTGTCCATGATCTCCTGCAGCTGGTGGTCTTGTGATTAGGGAGTTGCCCCTGTGATCAGAAGGTCATAGGTTTGAATCTCAGGATTACCAGTTACACCACTGAGATACTGTTGAACTAGGTACCATCCTGTTGGTTACAGCCCACTGCTTCACTTGGTGAATGTGTTAAATGGAGAAAAAGAATTTCACCTTGTTCGCATTGTGTGCTGTGCTGTGACGCTCGACACTTTACTTTCTGTTGATTTCTTAGGTCTTCTACTCAGGAAGTGCAAAAAAGCTGCCTGATGCTGAGTGTCACATAAGTGGGAAATACACTAATAGGGTTTTCCCCCAGGAAAAAAAAATTCACTAATTAACTTGTCAGGATTAGCCGCATTTCCAAAGTAATAAATAATAGAAGGCTGAAGGCAAATTCACTAATTATACGGACTTTTTATAAAGGGTGTCTGGATATTCATGGAGTGTAGTGGATTCCTTTTACAAAAGATATTTAAATTATATTTATATACATTTACAGGACACCACACGCACACAGATGTTTACACATATATTTAATTCAATTTTCTTTATATAGCTTATTATATATATATATATAGATAGATAGATAGATAGATAGATAGATAGATAGATAGATAGATAGATAGATAGATAGATAGATAAAATTATTTACTTATTTATTATATAATTTTTACAACCAATGTCACAAAGCAGCTTTACAGAATCCAGGTCCAAGCCCTTAGTGAATAAGACTAGGGCAAAAGAGGTGAGGAGAAACGCCCTACAGGAAAGTGTGTAAGTGTCAAGTGTCCATTTGTCATACGTGAACACACCAGAGCACACAGTGTGAACTGCATGAAATTCTTTGCATTTAACCCTTCACCAAGTGAAACAGTGGGCAGCCAGGAATACAGGACTCAGTTGGCAGGGAACCAAGACTCAAAAGGGGCCCCCGTCCTCTGGTCGGCCTGAATAGAGAGAATAAAAAGATATCCCCAAGGTGGTAACTAAGAATACAAAGACTTAGCCACTGCTGAACAGTTGGGGGTCTATGGCTAACAGAGCAGGAACAGTTCGAGTCAATGAGAGGAGGAACAGTTAGAATCCGTTTGTGTTGGAGTCAGTATGAGGAAGAACAAAGTCAGTAGTAGCTTGAGTGACTGTGAGAATTGGTGGGACACCAGTTCCAGCATCCCAGTATCCTAGAATTCTCTGTGCCCATCACCTCTCAGGTCTACAGCCTTCATCTAGAGTTTCATTACAGAGTGCCTGACTAAACAAATAGAACTGTCTCAAACATAACCCAGAAAGTTATTCTAAATCTGGGATGTTTTATATGAAAATGCTCCTCCCCTTGCTGTAGCTCTGATCATTCTGGGCCAAGCACTTTGCGATCTAAGTGAATGTGGAGGTTCGTAGCAAGAGATGAGTTCATGGAGGCCATTTAGAACTTAAGTAGTAATATTTTACAGTCAATACAAAATTTTGTCTTAATATTTGAGTAAAGTGTTCAGATTTCCTGGTTCAAAGGACTCTGGCAGCCACATTCTGGACTAGTTGAAACATTTTTAGGTTCTTTTTGATTGCAGTGTGTTACAGTGATCAAGTCTAAAGGTAATACTGGCAATATTTTTGTGCATCATTTATGGATAGTGTATTTCTTAGCTTAGCATCATTTCAAAGAAGAAAAACGAATTTCGTGAAACTACCTGCATGTGCATCAAAGGACTGATCTGAATAAACAGAGATCCTAAGATTTATTATTTTCATTGTTAAGACTGGAGAAGCTGACTAGTCAGCAAGATCTAGCTTTAAACCTGACAGTTTGTTTCAGGCAGCTTTTGGGTCTAGAAGATGGACCTAGAAGCCTAGAAGTAGGTGAGCGGAAAGATATGAGAGATCCTGTCCAGTTGTTTATCTGGGTTGGCTGATGAACACAGTTGTGTGTTGCCTGCAGGGTGGAAGCTAATCTTTTGTTTTTACATAAGCACATAATGGACCGTGTCAATAAAAGAGGTCAGACAGAATCTTGTGGGACTCCATATTTAACTGTTCCCTGTTCACACTTACAAATGAATAGTGGTCAGTTGGTCAGGTATGATATAAACAAAGAAAAGGCTATTCCCTTGACCCCCCACCAGATTTTCTAGACTGTCTAGTAGATTAGAGTGGTCCATGGTGTCGAATGCTGTACTAAGTTTGAACAAAACCACAAAAAAAAAAACCAAAAAACACAAAGCATTTTTCTACCGTGACACACACTAATGGTAGCCTGTGTACCTCTACACTAAACACCCCCAAAACAACCCAAACACACACATTAACACTACATACACACAATAACACATTCTACCCCTTAACTACACACAATAATCCCCAAAATAACACACAGAACACATTTACACCGTTCGAGGCAGGAGCACTGCATGCTGGGACAGCCCTCCCCAGCCCAACTCCGTTACAATATGGACACTGGCCCCCCTTTGCAGCTTCCACTCTTCTTGAAAGGCTTTCCACCAAATTGCCCGAATACTTTGGTCCATATAGTGTATGTGTATGCTGGGCAATAATTTGTATTAGCTATTAATTTAACTTAATGCTAGGCAACAAATATTTTGTTTAATCAATAAAGAGGGACCAACTCCGTATGAAATGTATTTGAATGCGGTGTCATTAAAGTCTCTGCTGGTGTAATGGTCAGGCATCCCATTAATGTCCATATAATGATTTTTGACTTGTGGGTATTTGTATTGTCTATCGTAAGTATTTAAAAGTTTTTAGTTTCTTCTGAAATCAAGAATATCATGGGGAAACTGTCCTCCCTTTGCTGCTTTTCTGGAAAAGATTTGCGCTATGTTTGGAACATTGCTGTGAGAATTAGATTGTGTTCAACCACAACAGTAGATACGTCGTATGAATAGTTCAGGAACAAAGTGGGGGCGGAACAATTATAGCAAACCAACTCCATATGAAAGTCTATGTATCTGAATGCAGAGTAATTAAAGACTCTGTTGGTGTAATGGTCAGGCTTCCCAATCTATGACCATTAAGACAAAAGCAAAGTGACACTTGACCCATGATTTTTTTTAAAACAGGCCAGTAAAAAGAAAGGAATGCGTTTTTGTCATTTGAGGATCCGTTTTAATAAATAAATTCAAAACAGCATGGCAATGGTGAACATGTTGAAAAGGCACTGCAAAATAAAGGACTTGTCAAGCCTGTATTCGAGGCATCTCTGGTGCTATAATACTGTGTTGTCTCTGCCAAATATCAGGATTTATGTCTTGCTTGACAAAATACAAAAAATACAAATTATACTTTATACCATTAAATGTGTTTACATCAGCTTGTACCTTTAAACTGGAGCCATTAAATCTCAGAATGATAAAAATTCTAATCACAAAAGCGTGTACCATTAAATTAACTTTCACCAATGCAATCCTTCTGTTACCCCAAAAAAAGCAAAAAAACAAACAAAAAAAAAACAAGCAAAAAACAAAGAAACAGCCCCTAAAATGGCACCTCTGGTTTCAAACCACAGTCTTTTTAATCAGAGAGAATATTAGCTATCCTGGTATGACCTCACAGCATATACAACATATTGTGTAGGATATTATTTTCAGTAAAGGCCAGTTTATCACCATGTGGAAATGAGACTCTCTTGAGGCCCTGCTACAATGGAACTAAAGCAGAAAAACATTTAGGGGTATACAGATTATGTATATATTCACACATACATAAAGGGAGTTGGTCTATTTGGAACCTATTTACCTGTTGTAACAGCTCTGAATGAGTAACGAGTCTGAAATGCACGGTTTCTTATGAATGACAGTACAGGAATTTTCTGGGGCTTTCCACAGCCAGAGAATGAAAACATTATGTGCAGTTCTGTCTCAAGGACTGGATATCTAGACAATTGCATAACTGCTTAATACAAACCATTCATAGTAAAGGACAAAGAAGAAAAATGAACATAAGACAAATGTGCCATGAATCAAACTCAGCTTTAAAATAAAAATAGATGTAGAGTATGATATCAAATAAGAAATGTCTGATAACATTGTAGGACAGCTGGTATGATACCTGTGATACATGGAAAGCATGTACAGTACAGTCCTAAGGGGTGCATAACCATGGCCAAAATATGTGAGGTTCTGTATGAAAATAAGTGCATATCCTTAGAAAGAAACAACAAATATGGCGTTTTCCTGAAAATATAAAGCATTAAAAATAAAACATTAATATGCCCTTTTCTTTGACAAAGACATTTATGTTTTAATAATATACAATTTTATGCAGTCAAATGTGCATCCACTGTATATGAGGAGTCCTTACTTTAACTTTAGAGAAGCTAAAAAAGCCATAAACATGTTATTTGTCCAGGATTAAGCATTAAGCCTTCAGCACTGTGTCTATGGACTTGTTGGCAAAATAAGCAGATAATAAGAATAAGCGGTGCTCTGACTGTCAGGCGTGTCATTAACGAGATGTTATATTCAGACCATTAATGGCATGTTGTACATCAGTGTCATTTCAATACACCCAGTCTAACGCAACACGACGACACATCAGGATTTATACAGCAGTCTGTACACAAAGCCAGAAACTGAGAGTCGAATATCTGTCTTCCTAAAATATTTCCTGACAGTTTATGTACCGTTTCTGAAAGCATTAAGGGCGTCATTGCCTCGCAGCATTAATCAAAATGCTCTTGCATTGCTATGAAATATGCATAAATGTCTGTCTTGGGTGAAAATAAAGGAAGGATATAACAGAACTCCAAATACAGATGCAAATAAAAGGTCTATACAAACTGTACAATGAATTGCAATGAATTGATAGGAGGCACATAAGGGTTGTGTCCTCATGTAGTGCTACAATATAAAATGCACATTCCTACAAAATAAAGGTTTAAATGGAAGGACATAATATTTCAAAGTCAAATTAAGAGCACTGCTGCAAACACAGTGGAGGTGTCCATTATTTGCCTTCATATTTGGGATTGACCACAGTTGTAACCGCACTCTTATAGATCGGGTTTTCCCCCTGTAAAGAGAAAAAAACAAATGAAAGAAAAGCAGGCAAGCATGCTTCATTTATGTGTGTGTGTTAGTCCCCAAAATAAAGTAAACCTTCATGTGACATTTTAAAATTTTTTGGTTAGGTAACCAGAACACCAATGCATACGCACATGCTGCAGTCGCATTTTTATCTAATAAAACGTAATGCACACACACACACACACTTATGCTACACTATGTTTATACCAGGCGTAATGTAAACAACCAGTTATACAGTAGTATGGAGAATTTAACACCCTCAGTCAAAATGCATGCTTTTTATTTTAAAAATAGTACACATAACTAAAACCTTTTTAGTACACAATTTGTATTAAACTTCTGAATTTAACATAGAATTGCACAGACAGAATAGCAAAAACAGGAATTGTGCATTAAAAACAGCAGGTGTGTGTTCCCTGTAGAAGATGTTAATTATTTTCACAAAGAAAAATCAACAAAGCATCACTTGACCAGGGGTGCCCAAACTTCTGCTTATAACTGTCTGTATATAATGTTTCAAAAACAAAAATAACACAAATCATGTTAAAATATTGCACGGCTGTAGTTTTCCCTCCAACTGCACACTTACCAGAAATATCCTAAACAAAACAAACAATGCATATACTGTTATGGAGTAAACCACACACTTGTCCTCACACAGGGACCATGCAGAGGAGAGTGGAGAAGAATACACACTTAAAGAGCAGCAGTTTTACGCCCATAGTTTGGATTCTGGAACTTATTAATAGGACTCTTGTAAATTGGATTCTCTTGCTAAGAAGAGAAAAACAGGCACAAAGAGAAGTTGAAGGGAAGAACAGGAGATAATAGTACAAACCAAAACCAAACAACAGTAATGAAAAGGAAAGGGAATGTGAGGTCCTACAAGATGACTGAATTCAGAAATAAATACAAAAACACACAGATGTTCTTTACAAGTCTGCAGAATGTTTCTTTAGCTTGGGGTAAACAGATAACATCATGCTTACTTCATTAAACTCAATTAAGTCTAAAACAATGTCTAAGACTTCTGTAACAATGCAAATTATCCCACCTTTGGAACTAATTAAGGGTTATCTCTCATCTAAAATATGAATTAATATAACTTTTATTACTACTGCTGTCCTACAGCAAGGCGTTTCAATACTACCATTATTAATAATAAATGTAGCAACATTATCTATATAATATAAAACTAATAAGGGTAGGCTTATACTAATGCATTAAAAAAATATCCACAATGCCCAGGTTCCCATTAGGTCACATCTGGCTTGAGGATTGGAGATAAGCGATACAGCATTTATCACAAGCTGCACAGAGCCTTTGAAGATGCTTTTAATCACAGTCACTGATAGACACCGTGGGTTGACTGCAACTGACGCCAGGACTTTAATAAGAGGGTTTTGAAGCTTCAATGCCCTGCCCATGTCACTCAGCCTCTAATGGAAACCCCACAGGGTGAAAGGAGGGGTCTGTGTTCAAAATTAAACCTCACAACTTGAAAGACTGCCTTTTAAAAACAAGTCTGGCTTATAAGCATCATAACGTGCAGCAGATAATCAAACGTAAAATGGAATTCTGGTTTGATTTTGAAGTCAGTATTTTGCTGAGCTTTTCTTGGCTCCAGTGTGGGAGCTGGTTTGTCTTTAATCTGGGACACTAAAACCTCTTTAAACCACAGAGGGCAGCACTGAGGCACGGGCCTTGCCAGACCAGTCTGAACAGACCACACCTAGAAGAAAGAAAATTTAAAATGTCCCTCTACTGCAACTGCTAGAGACCCATTTCCTAGGTAATTTGAAAATGCCACTGAATCATTTTTCAGTTGGTTGAAGTACATCAGGATAGGTTTAAAGATCAAAAGATACAACAAACGGGCTAAATGCTGACGACAGTGTTTTCTTACCGTGTCCCATTTGGCATTCATTTTCTCCTTCTCGAACTTAGCAAACTCACGGCGGTCATGAATGATCATGAGCAGTTTCCAGATTAACAGAAGGGCCAAACCAATTAGCACGATTCCAGCAACCACTCCCGCCACGATGGGAATGATGTCAGGGCCTGCTGGGCATTCTGGGAAATAAAGGAGAGTGGGAAAATATCTGTTTGTCAACTCTTTGAACAAAAAGTAAAAATGTTCTGCTTTTTTTGCATGTCGTTCTATGTGTAATATTTAGTGGTCATATCTGGTGACTGATTTAGCAAGCAAACAAAAAAACTTGGAACATGCTCAGTGAAATTAACACACCTAAAGAGCTGAATTCAGCATCTTGAAAAAATTTATATCAAACGTGCCATACATTTTTCACAGCCTATTTTTCCTATATATTCAGTATAGAAATAAATACCTATGCATTTAAAAATTGTGCAAACATATATTCCCTGTAGAAAATGTGTGTATGACTTTTTCAAGACTTAACTACGGAATGAAATACACTACAGTATCCTTTTCCCCCTTATTACCTAAAGTCTCCACGACATGGACCTCTGTGTTGTTGTTGACAGCGTAGGTGTAGTAGAACCAGCAGTCGTTGGCGTCTCTCTCCTTGCAGTGCATTAGAGGGAAGGTCTGCACAGGCTGGGGCAACTTGTCTCGGTCTTTCACCTTGATCAGAGTGAAGTAGTTGCAGTCTCGTTCACAAGTGTCCTTCTTCTCACCTGTACCGAATGCCCGGCACTGGACGCAAGCCCTGTGAGAGCAGTCAAAACCAAACTCACAATCTATGATAAATGGCATTAATATTCTAAAAACTAGTAGAAATAGTGCAACAATGTTGTATTTGAAATTGTACCATGATATTCAGTGTTAACTATGCACTGTAAATATAAAGAAAGCACTAAATACTCCATTAAACTCTATTCTTACTTGTGTTCAGTGCAGACTCCAGGGCAGGTGGGGCAGATCTCACAGGTGGGTCCCTGGAATTTGGGGTCAGTGCACCTGCAGGTGCCACATTCACAATTACCCCTGCCGTTACAGATCTGGTTGTTCGAGGCCAGACAGGTGGATGTATCCAGAGAGCAGTCGCATGCACTTCCTGTGTAGTTAGCATCACAGATGCACACTCTGCACTCACAGCGCCCATGCCCTGAATAAGAGATATGGAGAGATAAGTGGGAGGTCATTCAGTGCCATGGCTACCAAACTCTGGAACTCACTTCCTCAATCTCTCCGTGACTCCTGCTCCATCTCCTCTTTTAAACGTGATCTCAAGACCTTTCTGTTCAATGAATATTTCCCTTCCACCATGACAATGT
>JBBMFX010000007.1:6004834-6017334 GCA_037832545.1 Rhabdalestes septentrionalis | reverse complement strand
GTGGTTAGCGTCCCCAGTGTAATTAGCAAATCCAGAGTAAACAGGACAAATATTGTAAAAAAGGAGCTTTGTAAAAATGACAGGATGAAAAGTAGAAAGGAGGAGGCTAACATCTGTTTATGGGATATTCACTTTTCTCATATTCTGACCCTTTGCAGGTTTATTTACCAAAGCTTGTCAATAGTCATTTTTACATGGCAGTTCTGACTGGCACTGTTTTCTGAATCTTTAAAAAGCAGTCTGGACCGAAACATTCCTCATAACTTCCCAGTAAATGGTCAGGGCTGAATTGCAGGTTATTTTATTAGGTACACCTATCTTGTATCGATACTCACTGTCCATTTAATCAGTTCCACTTATCACAGTGGCATTCATTGTTTACATTACAGATTGTAGTCCATCTGATTCACTGCATTTTACTCCCATTTCAGAACGACATGAAAGTGATCTGCCCCTCACAGTGGTCTTGTGAGGATCCCGATCATTGATGAGCAAACAAATGATCATTGACTAGGGTAATAAATGATACTGAGACACAAATGGCCTGTAGTCTGTAACTGTAAACTGCAAAGTGCACTTATAAGGTAAGTGGAGCTGATGAAATGAATAGTTAAAGTGGATACAAATGAGGTATAACTAATATAGTGGCTCATATTTGTAAGTAAATGCTGTGGCTTTGGAGACAACACAAAAACAAAATGGTCTGTTTTAGCTGTTTTATCTCCCTGTGAGGAGTGTGTGGACTGGGGTGATAAATGTTATGTTGGTGTGTTGAGATACTGCATCAAATCGTTTATTTTTAAAAGGCAGCATGGGAAATTTCAGATTTCCATTATTGCAAGGAACCTGTTTAATGTGAAAGACGGGTTTAACCCTTAACCTGAAGCACACCAAACATTTGAAGCGTGAGGTCTTCTAATGTGGCCTACATCTTACGTGCATGGCCGGGCCCTGTTGGCCTCAGACAAATATTTCGAGCTGTACTGTAAAACATGTTTACTGTATGCTTCCTTCTGTACTTTCTCTGGAGACTTGTGGAAGGTGTGATTGATTTCATGAATCTCAATTTAATAAAGGACGGCAGTGGTGTGACGATTTAATTTCCTGTGATAGGACACTGGAGCTTATTGGATAAATGGAAGATATGGTGCTTCACTGGCTCCATGGCTAAAGCTGTAAAATAATGTATAAAAGAGGACAGATTTTCAGATGTGCACCGTATTAAAAAATGAATGCTTCATAAAGGAATCATGAGCTCTGCTGGAATTATGAAGCAGTCTAGCAGTCATGGGAGAGCAGGAGCGAGAGAGAGAGCGAGAAAGAGAGAGGCAGGCTATTGGTTACTGGCAGAAGCTGAATGTACTGTGTGTGTGTGTGTGTGTGTGTGTAAGGCTGTTATTGCCCAGAACTGTAGCAGATTTCTAGATCGACAGAATGCAAAGTTCACTGTCCTTTAAATTTAAGATTAAGGCTACAGCACTACTGCTAAACTAGGATTGCTAGTGACACACACTGTGATTCTTACTGTGAGTGTGGGTGTGTTTTAAGATCCTACTGCATCCTATTACATCCATGGAAAGAATTCCCTTTTCTGTGCCCTGTCTCACTCCCTGTAAGCTGGGTCAGATTCGAATGCACATGCTAGAACCAACCACTGCTCACACAACCATGACCTGCATTGTGGATTGTTTCTGCTGTTCCTGCACTTGTCTCCTTATGAGGTCCAGTACACTTAGGGACATTTCTGTAGAAAATGGCCCTATCGAATACCCCCCTGAAAGCTGAACCAAGCTGCAGATGGACCCTCGCACTGCATCAGCAATGAGGGATGCATTGACACCGAATTAACACAGACACTCCGGTACATGAGGTGGAGCAAAACACCATCCAGCAGTCGAGACAAAGAAGCAAACCAAGGACCATCACTTTCATTATCTAGAAATTGAGGTCAAGCCATGCACAAGTCCACTCTCTAAGCATGCTACTACGCTTTCAGTGGTTTTCCAAACCTGCATTGTGTATCAGGGACACTCGGGTATAAAATGACAGCAGTCTCCAGGCAGAGCCCATGGCAACCACACATGGAAATCCTGGATAACTGCAGGCAGCAGGATTAGGCAGAACGCAGTTGGTGGTTTTTCTTGCAAAGAATTTCATTTCATATTGTTCAGTCTCTCTAGTGTAGCTTCCAAGACATTCAGGCTAAAGACAAAAACATATGGACCCATGTGCACTATACTGTCCACTTCTCATTTTGACCTCTTTTCAGACGATCCCAAACTAACAATAAAAAAGAAATATAGACTACGCTTTTTGCTGTCTTAGTTCAGGACTGGTTTACCATATGAGGCTACATGCCCCTAGTAGCATAAATTTATACTGGTTGCATTTCAAATAAAATTATACATTTACGGCATTTAGCAGACGCTTTTAATCCAAAGTGACTTCCATTCTCTACCTATAGGGGACAGTCACCCTGGAGCAACTTGGGGTTGCTCAGGAACCCAGTGGTTGTATGCTGAATGTAGGATTTGAACCCATGACCTCTTGGTCAAGAGGCCAGTGTCTTACCAACTGAACATATATTGACATATAGACATGCAACTTTTGTATGAGAGTCTATGCCTGGATAAAGTTGAGGCTGAGGATTTCCAGGGCAGACTTTTAGTCCTATCTATCCATCTAAAAATAATACAATCTAAGATTTATATACCAGAGTAGTCACTAGCACTAGGACACTAGATTCCACCTTGTTTGGTCTCTTTAATATTTCTCTTACTGTCAGTGACTTGTCAGTGTAGGGCATGCTGTTAAAATATACATGGCCTGAAGAGCAAGTATTTGGCCTGTAGGGCAGACTGACTAGTGGAGAGGAGAGGAGAAGAGAGGAGAAGAGAGGAGAGGAGAACTGATTAGAGATGTGGAGAGCAGAAAGCAGATTTAAGATCAGAGAGCCATTCTGAAGAAGAAACAGGCCAGATCAATTTCACTGACTCAACCGATTCCAAGTCAACACTAATGCTTTTGAGAGTGAATGGATGGGTAAAAAAAAGAAAGGGGAAAGAGGGTGAGGAACACAGAGAGTGGAATACATGAATAATAAAAAGAGATGGAGAAGATGGGGAATCAGGCCAGCCGCAAGAACTAGCTGACAATATTCTCCCGCAGATGCAGTATATTAAAGTGTGAACATGGAGTCTTGAATACGGATGCACATGTAAGTTTGAAAAGATGCCTAAAAACAACCTCTGCATAAAGCAAACGCTGCAATAGTGCTAGACTCACACAGAAAGCTGAAGTAAGACAACACTCCCAAGCCCATAAGCAAACCCACAACCTCACTGCCAAACTGGTTATGTGGAGACGCATCAGCATTACCAGGATCAGATTACGAGATTTCCCCAGATGATGGATCAAACCATGTGACATAGGCAAAAACATTCAAAAGCCCACTGTACTACCTTAAAAGGAAACAGGTCCACAGTTACACTCTGACCACACCAAACGGTATGCTGACCAACGGTTTTCTATATGACATGCCATGAACTCTCTGCCTGGGAAACTTCAGGTCAAACTTTCTAGACAGTTATGCAGGGAAAAAAATGAGTCATCTGTGAAAGTGTGTGTGTGTGTGTGTGTGTGAGTGTGTGAGGGAGGGAGAGAGAGAGAGAGAGCATGGGTTTAGAGGTGTGAGCCAAACTTGTTGGAGAGCGTAACCATTGTGAGAAAGTGTAGAAGTTGGAACCTCGGTGTCCCTTGAGTATTATGCATTTCCAGGCCATGCTGACCCAGCAAAAACATGTGCCAATTTTCAATCCTCCATTCTTCTCTGTTCTCTCGGTTTTTTTTTTTCACATTTGAAGGGTTTATATAAGAGGGAGGGTCTGGAGAAATGCCAATCTTCAGACAAATGCGCTAACTCGATCTAAGACCGGAGTGTAATTTACACCTCTCTGGGCCACACACCCTTTCCCACGACACGTTGCGCATCGAACCAGAGTCGATGCAGGACAGCTTGATTGAAGATGAAAACAAACCATCTCATGTTTCCTTTATGGGAGGAGTCCCAGAAGTGCTTTTGACCTTGCGTATGGTTTATAGAGTTTCCATAACTCTTACATGAGAGTATTTATATTACAGAGAAAATTTTTCATTTGATTACTTATATCTATAACGAAGACAAATAGGTCCACGAACTGCCTTCGCCATCAAATTGTTCTCCAAAACGACCTTTTTCAGATTTAATTGAATGCGCCTATTCTGTCCTGTAGGGCTTACAGTGGAGAATTCCCAATGATAATGTAGAGTAGGCCAAGACAACACTACATATCCTAACGTGTGTGATTGCTAAATGTTTAATACAGCTCAGGCCTAGGATCAGCAGTTATTTTTCTGATCCTACATTGAGCACTGAGGTGCAGGAACTAGGTCTGGCACAGGATCAGCAATTCCACCGCAGGAGAAGAACAAAGACTGCATCATTGCGCTAAATAAGAGCAAGAAAGCAAGAAAGCAGGAATAGATTTAGCCTCATTTTGCTTTGTAGTCTGCCTGTTAAGCTTGGCGTGCAATTAGATTAACAGGGAGTGTGTGTGTTTTACCGCACTGGGGACGTGAGGCAAGCAAGGAGTGTGCATGTGTGTGTGTATGTGTGTGTTTGATGAGTCTACTCTGGTGGCAGTGGATAACACAACTTCACCGTAATCCTCCCTTAACCCCTTTGCACACTTATTAAACGTTCTCCATAACCCCACCACACACTCATTACATTATCTCCATGGTGAGTGTCTGGCATTAGCTCGGCTGTTTTTAGGGCTACAACAGTTCTGGTCTGGCTGGCAGAGTCTGCCATGATGGTTTAGTTGGGAGAATTCAAAGGGCTGTGGAGCTTCAAAAGCTGATCCCAACTGTTTGTTTCTCTGGTAATAGTGTTTGTGGGAGGGTGTTCAACTCACTACGAGGGTTTGAAAAAAATGCTTGGAAAAAAGACCCCCCCCCCAGCATCGCCATCATGTGAGTGTGGGGTCTGAATGCATAATTTGGCAACACTGGGAATTATATTGTTTTATTTCCCCTCTGGTTTTGTTCTACCTATTTGCAGTTCTCTAAAGTAGAAAAGGAAAAAAAGACTCAACATAGCTGATCATTAAAATCACAGATAGTCTTATGTGTGTCAGATTCAAATACCATCTGGCAGGGGTCAGCCAGGTGCAGCTAGCGGAGAGGAACTGAAGGGTAGGGCACGGAGTCACTCCATGCCTCGGCAAAGAAAACACAAGACCTGAGCTGGCGGCTACCACAGGGCAAAGATCTCTCCATTCATCAAACCATGCCTCTGCTTCTCCAGCTTCACCCATCAGCACCTGGGTGCCACGAAAGGCTTCTCTAAAATTCCATTAACTACAGGTATAATTAATTCGCATTTTCATGAAAATTGTATTAGAGCACACTGCGAGACCTATAGGCTCCTCAAAGACCCCCCATTCATCATTGAATTTACCTGCTGGAATTAGACTGTGTGTTATTTTTAGCACCATCGCGCCCCTTTCTCAGGGTATTAAATTATGCACATGCTCCTGAGAGGTAATCATCTATTTCTGAGACAGTGAGGAACAAGCTGAGCCTATCTAATAGTGAGGAGGATATGCGTGCATTGTGGCATGAAGGAGAAAAATAATACCAAGAAACAGCTTGGAGTTTAATTTCCTTAGTATTTAGGTCCAATGGCCACTTCCAACGAGCCACTTCAGGGGCTTTGTCGATTTATAATTCTGCTCATTAGCTGTATGGAGTCAGCAATCTGCACTGAGTTGTTTGGGCATGTATTTTGTCTCAATATCAGTCTTGGCTCACAGAACGCTATTATGTGGTTAGTGCTCATATCTTGCTTGCATCAGGGGCCAAACACAGTAAGACAACAATAAATTGATTGATGAATGCTGGAGGCTTTTGGCCGGCGATAGAGTGAACTGTCGATATGAGTAGCCCTTTAGTACAGGTTTCTATGGCTCCCATTTAAAGATAAGTGGCCATTTTCATGTATAAGTTGATAATTTTCCTATAACCCCTGTATGTACGTATTTAAAGCAGGGAGCTCAAATGTAACACATTTTTTGATATATGAAGATACAAAAAGGGCAGATACAAATTATTTCCAGCAAAAATGACTCTTTTAGAGTTGACAGAATGTGACTAGCACAGGTGTGGTGCTAGCAGGATGGCCCGATCTGACACCAGCTCCACAGGCTTCATCATTGGAGATACCTATGTTAATTACAGGCACACTGGCTAATTACTCTTCAGCTGGCAGGGGGACAGCTCTCATCTCAAAATAGAGGCAGCTAATATTTTAATTTTAGAGCAAAAAAGCTAGGCAAAACAATGGGGAACGGACGTAGCCATGTCCCACTGACCATGGCTAATTGAAAACACATTTTGACGACAGGGAAAGAAAAACAGGATACGCTCGAGCGCGCTGTTGCAGCGGCTGACACTCTGCCCCTTCCTCTCTCACCGACCATTTCAAGATAAACGAATGCTTAACAGGCACAGAGGAATGTTTTCTTCAAGGGAAGTCTGTAATTAGTATATGTTTCAATAGCCTTTGCTGGAATTCCAACCTGTTTTTCCAGCAAAATGAGTCTGGGGCTGAAGACGATGGTATAAGTGGGTGGGAGGGTCACTCAGTCATCATTTTCATCTTTTGGGCTCGGCACTTTCCCTCCTCAGACCCATCAATCAAGTCATGGCAGTTTCCTGCTGAACACTACGATACAAGGCTCAGCTAGAGATCCATTGTGCAAGAATATGAAAGGCCGGCATCAAAACATGGGCACTTATTGTTTTGCACGCTCCTGTCCGACTCATTTCTGAGAACCATACCACAGCAAACATCCTCCCATGGTGCTTGAGGAGAAGGGCCCTCATGT
Source organism: Rhabdalestes septentrionalis (assembly GCA_037832545.1). Lineage (NCBI taxonomy): Eukaryota > Metazoa > Chordata > Actinopteri > Characiformes > Alestidae > Rhabdalestes > Rhabdalestes septentrionalis. Next base: position 6,010,405 of record JBBMFX010000007.1, on the reverse strand, counting down.
TTCTTTGATTTATCTTCTGATCAAACCATTTACGCAAACCGCAGGACACAGAGAAGCGGTGTCTACATAAATGAAGCACTGTGTATTCCGAAGCTTAGTTCCACACATGCTTTTATGGGGATATGGGCACGAATGGTCATGAGGCTGTGATTAATAAAACACAACATGACATTCACAATGAGAGACTTGCATCTTACTATTAGGGGCGAGGCACTTTCAAGTATTGACAGCTAACTTTTTCTCAGAATAAAAATGCATTATTCATGTCTCAGCTTTGATCAATGGTGTCTGTCGAAGCGAGTGAGTTGGACTTAAGATCTTGGACTGTTTTGCGCACACACTATCCTCTACTGCCTGACAAAACCCATTCCTCATCACACTCTATTCTTGAGGGATAGGAAGTTATCTTTCCCAGAGAATCCCTAGGGACCCCAGTGTATTTGGGTTGTTGCATGTCTCTCAAAAAGACAGTCTTTTCCCTTGCAGAATGTCTCTCAATGTGTTGCACAGATGCAGGTGTTTCCTCTGCCTCCGTCATGCTTTAGCGTAGCCTTCCGATTGAAATCAGGCTGACGCCGCAAATGTACAGATCCTTCCAGAAGGCAGTGTTTTGGGTTGCGCAGCATGTCAGAAAATGTGCAACTGATCAATCATAAGTGCCACATGGGGATGGGCCTTCAAAGACAGCTCAGAAATAGGCGCATCCTCTTAAGCCCCCTCTGATCTTTACAGCTACTCGACTGTTAGTGCGTGACTTGGCAAAGCTCCCCAAGACCATTCCCCTTGCTTCTCCCATCATTCGTAAGGTAAAGCCCTCGACAGACAGCTGTCTGTTCGTCTCGACATGATGAAAAACTCTCTGTTCACAAGGCTGCTAGATGGATATCACTCGGTGAACGCTCCAGGGGCAGCACTGTGGCAGATCCTTAAAACTTGGAATGAATTCCAGGAGCAGTCAGCCCCCTGTGTCTAAGTGAAGCGGCATTAAAATACATGACAAAAATCTGGCCTAAACTCTCCAAATGTGAAAAACAAATAACATGTGGCCATTGAAAAGAATGCAGGCATCCCTTGCAAATTGCATTTGGGGGAATTAATGAAATAAATAATAAACGTGCTGATATGAGTGAGAGGAGGGCAGATGAGGGGGTGATTTGTGCATGCCGAGTTGATTGTGCTATTAGAGGGCGAGAGATTGTTGTTGTGGCTCACCGGCAAGTTTAATGAAGGCATAATGAAGAATTCCACTCTTTTAATAATGCTTCTTATAATTAAACTGTTCCACAAGTGCAGGTTGAGAAAGAGGAGAGGGAAAAGGGGGGATGGTTTCAGGGAGGAGAGGGAAGAGGACTTCTTTAAATTATAAATCACTCATCCTCGCTCATTCTCGGCAAGACTCCAGCTTTGTTCCCTTGGAAACAGATGTGCAGGGCTCAACTTTGACACCTGATTGGCCGAGGGGGAATAGCATGGGTATTGCAGATCGGGGCTGAAACAGAATGCGTTTGATTTGCCAGAAATTTCCATGCCCAAAATAAAGCCTCCTCTCTAATCAATACTCTTCAGAGGATTTCAAATGGCTGCAGAAGCCAGCCTCTCCAGCTCTGTGGGAGACAGTCCATTTAGAGTTTCATTAAAATCTGAAATGACTAAACAAGTTTGGTAAGCGGAGAGGGCTGCTTAATTACACTACGTAAAATATGAAGTGGCAAGTGTGAAACGGCGCGGAACCGCTATGCGGAATGAAAGAAGCTGCGATTTTTCTCTATTCTTCTTCCTCTGCCGTTCATTAAAGAAACTCATTTAGAGCCAGAGCAGAGAGTAAACTGTTTGCTTTTTTTAAAGGTTCCTCCATGGCTACAGCACCGGGGATCCCATTTTTAGGAGAGCACTCCAATGCTGTAATTGTACTGATATGAAGGTCCTTCAGTTGCCATCTCGTGGTTTGTAAAACGAGCAGAGTTGATTATCGATTGCCTTTCAGAGCACATCTCAGTAGAACAGTAGTGCAGTTCATTCTATCAGACTGAAGACCCAATCAATGCCATATTGAGAGGATCCAATAAACCACAAGCCTGCCGAGTCTTTCAAGACAAAGACAGTTTTAATAGGCAGAGACTACGGAGATGGGCGGATAGAGAGAGGGGAGAGGGAGGGGAAGGAGACAGAAGAAGAGCAGACAGACCTGCTCTTGTCTGGGCTCCACATTGTCTCCTGGGGGCTTTTTCTACCTCTTTCTTTCTGTGGCATGAAGGAATTCCCCCTCTCAACACAGAAAAACCTCCGCAGCCCTGCCACTTCTTTGGCCTCACAGGAAGTGTTGGAGAGCATGTGCCTGCCTCTTCTCAGAGTCAAACACAGCCTGAAATGCTACGGTTCCTCCTTCCTGCTGGGCCAAGGCCCCCTTCTATTGATTCAATTAGTCTGAAAGCTAGAACATAGGGCCTCCAGGACAATATTTTGATAGCAATAAAGAAAAGTTCCTTTATGGACCTCCCCAAGCAAACATTTTGGCTGTGAGTTGGGTCTGTTATTAGCCCCCTGAGGACGCCGCTTGCCCCAAAACTTTCCAATGAAGTGCAGATTGTAAAATAAATAAGTGTGGGTCTGAGTTTTGATGATGCCCACAGGCTCTAGGTTAGAGAAAGAACCCAAACATGGGTAGTTTGGAATGGAAGCGTCTAAATCCAAGCAGGTTAGAGAGGATATGTCTAAAACACATTACTATCACACAGCTCACTGTTGAGGTTAGAGAACAACCAGGGGACTGTCAAAAAGCCTGTGGTGATTCATTGTAATTTGGGGTTTGCAGAACAAACCACTGGTTGTCCACAAAAGGGCAGATTCACCAGAGATTTACAACCTCAAGAAGGAATGTCAAATCTGTGTCAAAAGAATCAGAAGCGTGATCACACTTAGCCTCACTGCAAAAACTCCTGATCTAACCAAGACTTGCAATCTTATTTTTAGCCTAAAAGTCTTCTTACCAAGTGTAATTATTTTACTGCACTCACAGATAATTTCACATGTTCCTAGTCTGAAGATTTATTGAAATAGATAAATAAATATCTTAAAACAATCTTAATATACTATACAGTATATAATTCTCAAAAAATGATCAAGAAGACATTTAGGCTAGAAATAACTTTGCAAGTCTTGGTTAGATCAGGAGTTTTTGCAGTGCTGGGCAGCAGTCAGATAGTCCTTCATCTACTGGAATGGTAAGAACTGGAGACCTGGTCTTAGCTAACAAAGCTCCTGAAGTTCATTTGTTTGCTGTAAAAGTGACCATCTGAAACCCTGTCTGAGCTACTAAAGCTCATAAAGATGGACATAGTCCTTCATTTACTGGAAAAATGAGAGTGTGAAACTAACTCATGAAGATGCAGATGTTTCTTCATTTACTGGGAAAGTGATATATATGGGAAAGTCTAATACTCTGTCCTAACTCATGGACCTCAAGAATGACCTCATATATTTGCATGAGTGGATGGTACTCTCTACCATGGAAAAATTATTTTAGTTTAGGCAGGGTGTTGTCTCTCTCACAGTGTGTGAGCATGAGTGTGTGAATCCCGCAGTACCTGAATCCACTCCTTCATGGTGTCCGATAAAGGGGTCCAGCCATTTTCAATGTTGTTGAGTCTGGAACGTTCTGAAGACCAGCTGGCACTGTACTGTGATGATGCTGCAATTTTATCCGAAGGAATCTCGCCAGACTCTATTCCCAATGGCTCCCTGCAGTCAAAATCTGAAGGAGGAACAGAAAAGAGTGAAAGACAGAAAGGTGAGTTAAATCAATAGTTCTCAACCTTTTCAACATTAAGGCCCACCTGTCTATCACAGGATGTTGTCAAGGCCCACTCAACCTCATTAGATCATCTTAAATAACCAATTGAGTACCAATGGCCCATTCGCGGCCCAATCAAAAGCCTTCACGCCCCATCGGTGGTCCCCGGCCCAGTGGTTGAGAAACCTGGAGTTAAATCACCAGGTCCAAAGATAGCATGCATCACCTCCCACCCCAAACTACAAGATTTCTCTCAGGAATTGGTCACTCATGCATACAGCACTCTCCATCTCTGGTGACCAGAATAACACACAAGCTCTCTCCTCCTCTCCCTCTCTTTCTCCCGTTCTTTCCTTCAACAAGAAAAGCTGTATTTAATGGAAGCACTTTGGGAGCGTACTACATTAAGACATAAAGCTTTATTCATGAAACATTCAGTTTAAGCTCTTAATAAAAGCAGTGAGAGGAGTTATGGAGAACATGTAGGAAGTTTTCACTCCGTTGGAAAGTTCCTCTGGCGGCACTTTCTGGATTTGGCAAAAGTTTCTCCTGTTTATTTTTTTCCTGCTTCAGAAATGGAAAGGCCGTATTTCACTCTAAAGGCCCTGCCACAAAGACAGGGGGCATTTCAGCCTGCTAGTGTCATCATGGGGACCACAGGCATGCCGGCCTGGTGGCTGAGGACAGAGAGGTCAGCCTGAGTTCAAATACTGAGCACCCAGGGGCCACTGTCCAGACGCCCACAGACGAGTTTAGGGGCTCCGAGGGGGAAGATGACCCAAGACCTGAGCTCATTTACTGACCTAAGGTCAGTAAACACAAACACATGCACACGTACAAACAAACACGCTACACGAGCGAGATCACACCCAATAACAAAGCAACAGATTGCACAAACCTAAAGCCCAGTGCAAAAGACCACACACAGGTTTATTTTTACACAATGTCAGGATATTTTATATGTAAGACTAACTTTCAATGTAAATGAATGTAGGAGATTTAATTACAAGTGGTTTCAGACCATTTCTATTGGCCCTGTATGTTTGTAATATATATGATATACATCCAAGCTGCTATATCTAATAATTGAAGAACAGTCTGAGAGGAGCTTTTTTTAATCTCCTCTGCCCCTTACCTCATGTTGTTATATGTTTCTTATTTTCCTTGCTGCCTCTTGTCAGACCTGTCTACCCCCCTGTAATGTATTGTATTGTCTTTATGGTTGGAGAGGTCCAATTTCGCTGCATGTAAAAGTGTAGTGACAAATAAAGGCTTTCATTTATTCATTCAATTGTTATTGTTGGGACAAAACTAAAACTGGGAGTAAAAATAATGCACCACATAGTGTACATATAAACTAATGCAGAGTGTGCGAGTATACTCTGAATGTCTGAAGCAACATTCACACACACACACACACTTTGTGGCCCTGAGACACTGGTCTGGGTACTTGTAACAGATGGAGAGAGCATCTGTGTTAACTGATAGACAGCAGTTTGAGCAGCTCACACGGCTCACACACTACATCTCTGCAGTTATACACACACACACACACACACACACACGCACACACACATACTGCTTACTATCTCTCTCTCCTTTTAAAATAATATCTCAGATATTGCTGAAAGGAACATTTTCTGCACAAACATTATCACACGGCTTACACTGCCTTTGAACTGTCTCCTACTTTCTGTCTCTTTCTGCTCTCTCTCTCTCTCTCTCTCTCTCTCTCTCTCTCTCTCTCTCTCTCTCTCTCTCTCTCTCTCCCTCTCTCTCTC
>JBBMFX010000007.1:5968033-5978970 GCA_037832545.1 Rhabdalestes septentrionalis | reverse complement strand
ATCTTCTCTTAAAACCAGTGAGTGCACAGGCACACACACACACACACACACACACACACACACACACACCACAACACACATCTCCTCCAACCATGATAATGGTGAAAATGGACTGCCAATCCAGAGGGGAAATTAAAACAAAAGGGATGAATCTAATTCTCCATGACCTTCACTCCGGCACCCCACAATGTATTAGCTGGCTGGCTGGTCTGAGGGGAGAGCGGAGAGGAGGCAATCCAGAAGTGTCAAATAAGAACATTAGCTTCACTTCACATGCGCCTTGGGAAGAGACAATAAACCACAGACTAACAATAAAAACAGACCCGGGGCAGGATAGAGTCTGACTCTGCTCAAATGCACTGCCATTCAAAGCCAGAGAAACATGCCGAAGATTTAAACATGACTACAGCTTATACTATGGCATACCCTAGTCTTACACAACCGTACAGATCTGCCCTGGTGGATGGAGGGTCAGGTTTAATGTGACCTTATTGCAGCAGTCATTCTTTTACATGCTGAGGTGGAGCTGCCTAAGAAAATAACGGCTCTTTTGTATTCTGCTGTCAAATGGCAGCCGCTAGCGCTAATCCTCACGCCCGAAGCATCTGTAATAATTTCAGCATGTTCCAGGATTAATCCAAATTCGACAGGCAACCTGGGACTGCCTGACCTGGCCTTACTGAACATTACAAGGAAATAAAGCCCCACCAGCTCAGCGGCTACAGGGCATCAAGCAAATGTCAAGGGTTAGAATAAAACGACAAGCAAACTGTCATTTAGCGGACCCGAGCCCAATGCAGTTAACTGTGGAAAGCCAGAGTATCTAGACATTTTTCGCTTTTTTCCTTTGCTGTTTTAACAGTCTGGACCTGGAGGGGACATGCTGCTATAGTTCTTCACTGTCCAGCTACTGCATGTGACATTCATTAACCCAGCTGGCTGTAATGGGCTTTCACGTCCGCGAGCTGTGCTAAGCTCGGGAATGACCTCTCCGCTGTTCGTCACTCTGTGGCGGCAGTGCTATGACGGACAGGGAGAGAGGTGACAAGGGCCCAACCTCACTTCAGCTAGGAGAATGATGGAAAAACTCCAGAGTTATTGACTTCAGCCATCTCAGACATAAGGCACAGAACCGAACGGCTCGACCTGTCACTGAAAAAGTTGGAAACAGGGGTTTGAAGGTGTCGGCTAAAAACTTTAGGACTCCACTGACACTTATTAACTTGTTCTGGTAATAAAAAAATCTATTTCAGACTGTCCAGATAAAATAAAGTTTTCATTAATAAAGTTAATAAACCTATGAATTTCAGAGTGCTGCTACTCATTGTGACACATTGTTAACTTAAGCCCCATTTAGATTTAATGTCATATAAATAGCCCAATAAATGATAAGGAGTTTTCATTATCCATCACTACCACTAAACCAAAAACTTCTGGATTGTGGTGTGACAACCATATGATATACCAATGCAGACTGTATATCACCTGCCACTGTCCTTAGCATTAGGTGTGATTTGATGTATTGCACCATGAACAAGATACAACACAGTGGTAGAACTTCCTACGCTAAACTGATTAGAACAGATTTTGGGGGGTGGGTAGGAAGAGAAGAAAATGTGGGTGTGGGTTAGTTGCAGGGCTAGCTGTGTAAGACCAGAAAAGGGTGGAGAACTTTGGGTTCAGGGAGGCACAGTTGCACACAGGCGCGTGGAGGCCCCATGGCTTTCACACTTTGATACATAGTTTTAGAGCTGAGTCCATTTTTCTCAAGCGCAGCACAGCAGACTGCACCCCATGCCTTCATAAACGGCAATTATGATTAACGTTGATGGATTCTGTATGCCCGCTTTCATTAGTCTACCTAATTACACTGCTTAGAGATTCCACAGATTTCTAACAATTACATTAATGAATTTAAAGTATTAAGGGTTAATTATTGCTGCCAACTAGTACACAGACACTGCAAACTATTATTAGAAAACAGAAAACAGTGAGAAGTGTGAAGAGGGAGAGTGAGAGAGAGAGAGAGAGAGGGAGAGAGAGAAAGAGAGAGAGAAAGAGAAATTTGCTGGAGGGCCTTCAGGCTTCATCTCATGTGAGAGAAAGCTCCAAAACAAGCCACAAAACACTCTCTGTTTGCAAGCCCCTGCATGAGGGGGGTGTCTGGCACAGCGCAGCGAGGACTCCACTTTTTTAGCTGCTTTTAAAAAAGAAGGGAGCTGATGTGATGACCATTTGTTTATGTCCCACCTATGGAAGGCCTTAATTAGTGATCTACAGAGTGTGACCAGTGTATGACAAAACTCGGACTTAATTTCACATCCAGTTGTCTTTTTCTCTTAATGCCACAGGGCATATCCTTTATTAAACACCCACTAACACATTTTAAGTTGTGGTTTTTGATGTTCCTCTACAGTGTTCATGCATAGCATCCTCTGCCTTCTCTTTTCCAGTTCCAGCACAAAGCGCTTTGTAGCAACGCATTCTAAGAACCACAGATGGAATATTACACCATAAAACATCTTCATTTGCCATCAGACAACCCACTCCTATTCTTAAAAGAGCATGAGAGATTAATTAGAAGTGCTGCCCAGAGGCAGAATGGCTAATATGCATTTATAGTTCCAGTGAAACATTCTTTGCCACAGTATTTGTCTTTATTGAGCTCACTAAAGCTTCAATTTTTGTGAGCTTGGTGCACACTCACACATAAACACACACACACAGCTGTGAGAGCTCAAGGAAGTCCTATCATCTGCCCCTTTAACCGCACGTCCACCAGAACAGGATGAAGATCAATCTTTCACATACGGGCAGGATATGATGGCCGGACCAAATTAGCTTCAGCCTTCACCTGGGTGAGCTCGTGGCAGCTTAGCTCGATGGTCCGAGCCAAAGTACCTCTTACAATAATTTTGCACTCGATGCTTAAGGACTAGCTTTGCATAGTATATATGACTGAATTTCACTTAATGGTGACCCTAGTGCATTAAAATTGTGCATTTCTATTTCTAACAGCACACCTCAGCAAAGGGTGCTCTGAGAAATCCCAGGAAATTCCCCTGAGGGTGGTGCTTTGCAGTAAGCTGAACGGCTGCAGATGTTGCTGAATCACACGGTCTGAGCAATGCTCATGAATTTGCCTTAAAATCATAAAGGACTGGACGTGCTAGAGCTGAAAAAGAATATAGTTGTGGGATGGAAATGTGTATAATTTACTGTTGTTTCACTGAGTGAGGAAGTCAGCATTGATAGTCAACAGTGTTTTTACTGTGTTTAAAAATTTTTTTTGGTCATATTGGTTGTGTATGATTTTCTGGTGCTGGAAATCAGCATTTGTACTGTTTGTTGTTGTTTTTTCTTCAGTATGGCCTTCTTTGGGGAGGGGAGTGTATTTCACTGCTTATTTTCTTTATGTTTACATCCCTCATTGCTGGCTAGCAGCTCAACACAGGGTCACAACATTTCCCACACAGCAAGCCAACAGTGTCCTAGTTGTTGCCCAGGGAAAATGTTTTGTTTTGTTATATTAACTACAAATTTGCAAGTCAATTTCTATTATTTTGGTAGAATGGTAGAACACCTATGGGCAGTTTAGCATATTAAGTTGACTTGAACTACATGACACTGGACAGCACGAGGAAAGAGAAGACCACACAGTGAACAGCACACAACTTTACACAGAAACTTCCGTGAGCACCCCAGCAGGGTTCAAAATCCAGGACCTTCTCGCTGTGAAGTGACAATGTATACAACTTCACCACCCATCATTTTAGTAAATGAGTACCAAGAATTGTTTAATGTTTAATGGATGTAAACTTTTTTTGTTGTTGCTTAGAACCATGCAAAACTAGTTAAGATGTATTTCTAAGCGTGTGGTGTCAAACCACAATAAACACTGCAATTCCCTTTAACTGCTACACTCTGGCTAAGCACCACAACTAAAGTCCAAAAGGACTGAAGGATAAAAGAGAGACATCCTTTCCTGTAGTTTTCTTTTTTCCTAAAAGACTATTTCTATGACTATTTCTGAAAGAATGGTCTCATTTGGCCCACCTTGACATTTGTTAGGGGGTATTATTACTATTCACAGTGCTTCATCCAGGACAGGCCAGGCCCAATGCCGCTATTACAGCGATGATAAGTCAAGAGTAAAATGCAGTGGGAATAAGGGGGAAGGGGTTACAGTGGTAGGAGTAGACACACACCATCTTCCATTAAACACACATTCGTGCCCTGCCAGGCCCTGCTCCAGGCTGAGCGTGATGTTTCAGGCCTTGGTGCTAATGCTGGTTGGCAGGGAGAGAAGAGAACACAGGCAAGGTTCTCCTCCAGCCTATGTGTACGCTCTAATGAGGGCAGATTTAGATTCCATTACACGCCAGCAGACACACATACAACAGTGATGCACAGAGATAATCAGGGTCAGTTTAGCGAGTGTTCCCACCCTTCAACACCACAGTGGGTACATATTATGGCCCCCATGGCCCACACACAACGGCACTGCAGGCCAAAAGAATGGATTAGAACACTAATGCAGCACAACATACGCCCAAACCTCTGACCTGTGGTCTACACTTGTGACATATTCAACTACCCTCATACCCTTATAGACCAAGCAGACTACACGATATTTAAATGTACTTATCTACAGTAATAGCAACATTATTATCTGAAAAACAAAACAAAAACCATGCTGTATGCATCTAATTTAGCTGAAGAGGAGTTCGGGGAAAGCCCTTGCCCCACTGAACTCCTAACAGAACTAAATTTAGGCCCAAACCATGGAAACTCATGTATGTCACTGTGCCGTGGGCCATGGAAGAGAGACAAGCAGTCAATTACAAAAGCATCAGGCCCATTTATTTACTGTAGAGCCATGCACACTCAGCTACGCATAATGGACTGAATACAGGCAGGGGGGGTGGGGGAGGTCAACCAGAGGTAAGAGCCAGGGTGGAGATAGAAGAGCGAGAGGGCGAGAGAGTGGCAGAAAGAATGGGAGGTTACTGGTTAATGAATGAGAGCGGGAAAAGCCCTTAGGCGTTAGATGCTGGGTGGGTTATGGCAGTCACCTCCTCTCTTTTCCACTTATTCCCATTAATTCATCGACTCATTACTTCAACTAACTCTTTTCCTTCCTACTTCCATCCCCACTTCTCCCCCTCTGCCCACTTTGAATGGATAATCAAGGAAGGCCGGGGGTGGCTGGAACTGGCTACTTTCCGATTCATTAGCATCATGTTCTCTAAACTGTGGAACTCCCACAATTCATTTTAATCATTTCTTCTGTCTGTTCCAACAAAGCACAGATTAATAAGTTCCTCTTTTTTAGATTTGTCTTTTATTTGTCGTTCAGTTAATATAGACTATTCATGCTGCTGTTTGTTGTTTTTATTGTTTTTGTTGTTCCTGCCTCTGTAAAACAACTCTGAGCTAAAGAAAAGCCCCATATGAATTAAGAAAATGGCATAATTACATAGTTGCTATTGGTACAAAGCTTGTATCTCCATTTTTTCACAATATTTATAATGCCACATTCCCTTTATATTGTATCAAAATGTCATGATGAAATTGTAATACAAATGACATTACTTCTGATTGCTTCATTATTTCTGAATGACATGCACTGAAAGTTAAGAATTATTTTTTTAAATGCAAGGTTTTGTTCTGACAGTGTTGAAATATTACTATTATTACAACCATATCCGGACTAATTCAATTAACGCACTTGCACGTCTCTCCTTAGGTCTCAGCCCCTCCCTCATCCCTCCATCCACACCCCTCCCCTAAAACCCCGTTACTTCGAAATGGGCTTCTAAATTCTCAAAGAACTGGCAGGAAGTGTGTGTGCAAGCTGCAGACCATCAACAACACGTTATCTGGGACAACTTGACTCTCTCAGTCCGGTTACACAAACAAGCAGCGTAATCTTTTATTTAAAGGGCGAGAAGGGAAAAGGAGGGACGGCATGGGGTTTCAAAAGAACCTTTTCAGGGGGTATTTCTTTAATAAAAAACTCTAACAACTCTCACAATCTAACAGGGTTCCTCAAGAAATCTGATCTGGTTCATCTAAGGTGTCGCTCAAGAAGGTTTTGCAACTTGTTTTCAATTTGTGTTTATAGAACCACTTTAGTTACCTAAAGAACCGTGTTAAATTGTGAAGTACCTTTCAAAAGTTAAAGGTTCTGCATTCTTAGAGGGTTCATTAGGGAATTTAAATATGTCACCTATGGAATGGTACCCATTTATTCAAAGAGTGTAAATAGAACCATTTTAGTTCCCTAAATAACCCAGACAGAGTCTGAAGAACCTTTATTTAATGTTTCTTTACAAACTTTCTAAAGGTCCTAACATGGTTCTTTGGGCAACTAAAAGTTCATCTATGAAATTTCTCAATACACCTTTATAGCACATTTTTGAAAGAGAGTATATAGAACCATTTGAATTCCCTAAAAACCCTTTTGGAGTTTTTGAAGAAACTTTTTTAGGAGTCGATGCTTTTCCCCATAACGTTTTAAAGGTCTTCACACACAAACATGGTTCTGTAGGTCACTGAAGTGGTTCATCTATTGCTTAGAGTTTAGAAGTGTGTGAGTTCATTAAAGACCCATGTTAGATTGTGAAGGACCATTTAAAAGTCAGGGGTTCTACTTTCTCACTTTCAAAAGATTTCATAAACTACTCTGACATAAATTTTTTAAGTAACTGAAGTTGTTTGTCCATGGAATTAATTATTTTGTTTAAAACTATTTATAAAGAACGATAATTATAATAAAAAAATTAATTATATACATCCGCTTTTCCATTATAGATAGCCGTTGAACAATTCAAAGACCCATTTGTGCAATGTATTGGTTCCTTCAGTTGTCAAGGTGCTAAAAAAACGTGAAGAACCATCTTTATCGAGTGCATGCTCTGATTTATTAACTGTAAAGAACCAAAAAACACTTTAAAGGACCATTGAAGGTTTCTTTCAGGAATCAAATGTGATTTATTCATGACACCAGTCTGAAAACCGCCTTGAGCACCTTTATTCTAAAGAGCTGGGACCGGCACAATTATCATACAAGCTCTGCACATATTGTTAACCTCTAATACTATGTAATTACTCTGTTATTGCATTGTTGTTACATAGTAATTACAGTTGTGTGAGCATTTTACGTGCCTCCTGGGAGAAACAAGGGCTAATTTTGCCTTCCTGTATGTTTATTGTCCAATGAAAAGTACAATATTTACACAGGGTTCCCTGTCATCATGATTGATGATTGTCCCGCCGTGTCCCCCACCATGGTTGATTTCTACCCTTCTGATTACAGGAGAGTGGTGGAGCGAAAATAACATGTAATCTGAAATAAAGAAACAGGTAATGAAATAGCTGTGGAGTGACTGAGGTGCTGGTTCATGCACTCAGGAAATGGAGGGAAGTTTTAATGCATGTGAGTTATGTAGACAAGTATAACCCAACCGCCTTAATTTTGCTGGAAATTGAACCATACAGACAGAATTTCCTCTGGTATCAATAAAGTTTTGGTAGGAACGAGCCAACATTGCCATAATGCGCAGTTGAGAACATTGACAGAACTGACCAACAAAACAACAAACAAGCAAACAAACAAATACAATGTCTTTAATTAGAAAATTACCCAGTTTATATAAGGCTTATAGCACATTACTGTATATGGCATAGCATGTTACCAACATGTTATCAGCAGCTCCCTTAATTTGAAGTTGTTTCCAGTGATTTGCTCTTGTCTTTTCGGTTAATTACTACAGGACATTTGGATTTTCTCACTAAACCAGATATGTTTGGATGGTAGAAAGTAACTCAGAGGTAATGAGTAATGAGCTTACCTTTCCAATCAGTTTTTCTTCAATTAGTTACTCGGTTATGTACTTCAGTGATGTAATGAGTACTTTTTAAGGTATTTCTATCAATGACTATTCTGATTTTTTTTTTTCATTGAGACAATACATTACCACTCCAATGCTTTTTCTGGGAAGTAATCAATTAAATAATCTGGAGAAGTAATGAGTAATTTGTACTGCAGTACTATCAATTACTACTCTAATATTTTCCCCCCGGATGTAATCAGTAAAGTAATCAGAGAGAAGTAATGAGTCATTTGTACAGCATTGCAATCAGTTACCTCTCCAATACTTTTTTCCAGAAGTATTCAGTAAAGTAATTCAGAGAAGTATTGAATAATTTGTAATGCATTACAATCTAATACTTCTACAATACCTTTTCTAGGAAGTAATCAGTAAAATAATCCCAGAAAACCAATGCATGAGTTTTGACGCAATCACAACTTCAATAATGTACAGTTGAGAATATTGACAGAACTAACCAAAGGAAAACAACAAACAAATAAAATGTCTCTAAACAGTAAATTAACCAACGTATATATAAAGCAAATAGCACAGTACTGTATATAGCATAGCATGTTACCAGCATGTTACTAGTAGCTCCATTAACTGGAAGTAATTAATCTGTAGTATTTACACCCCAGAATGTGTAGAATCTGTATTTCAGCGTCTTCCTGAAGAGTTTTTAATTTATATACATATTATATCTTTCGGCTTGTTCTTGTTTTTGCTTATCCGTGTGTTTGTGCAGTTGTAACATATTTTGTCTGGGATCAATAGTTTTCTGACCTCTTTTTGTGCTTCACAAAGATTGCAACCACTCTCTTTTCAGTCCACGGTTGGTTTCAGATCTGTCTATAGCCTGAGGCTTCTAAACTTAACAAGTACTGACCTGACTGGAGCTTTACCTGGCTAGATGTGAGGTCTGCTTTCATTTCTGAAGGTGTTTCAACAGTAATCTAACATTTCTGGAGACATTACGCATCCTGAACTTTGTTGTGGAGATTAAAAAAAAGGACAATCTGTCTATCCGTTTCCTTCTTCTAACGCTTCCCATTCTCAATGCCTTTCTCCAGAGGGTCATTTTTAAAGCTATGGGACATTTAAAACATATGTGCCCCCTTTAAACTCATCAATACACCGACGTGGACTCTGAAAACACAAGGTGTCTTCCCAGATCCCCCTCAGTCGTCATGTGTTGATCTGGAACGACCTTTCGTCTGCCTGCATAAATAATCCTCAAAGATCAAATACCAAAGGTCTCTGTGTTCCAGAGTTTGATTTCAGTCTTGAAAATGTCCAGAAGAGGAAAATTCTTCATGACTAAAGCAATTAATGCTCATTTGGTATTCTAAGTCAGTGGTCCCCAAACTTTTTATCACCGTGGACCGGTCAACGCGTGACAATTTTACATCAGACCGGATGGGGGGGATACGGATATTGTTTATATTGTGAATATAATAACAAACGTGAATCCACTGTGTACCAATTGATCCACGGACCAGTACCGGTCCACAGCCCGGGTGATGGAGACCACTGAACTAAGTCTATGCTAGCTAACCCCTGTTGGCTTTCACGTATTGTTACCCAATGATATCATCATTTGCAGAGAAATTCAGATCTACACAAAATCATTCACAGAGGATTTGAAACTCAGAACTGATGGAGGTGGAGGTGAATGGAGCCAGACGTCTGTCTCTAAAAGCTCCTCAGAGAAAGTTCCTCCATGAAAAGCTTATGGTTGCAACGGCTGAGACGTTGTTCTACCAGAGTTCTGAGAAGATTTTGGTCCTAAAACCGAACCCGTTCATGGTGGAGGGATACATGGCAGGGAAAATAAATGTTATTCAGCTCTGATTCACAATTTTACCATCGTCAACATGAACCATTTTCACGCTAAATGGCTTTGTTTACCTCCCAATCGTTAAACTATGATGCAACCATAACCATTTCTTGGAAGAACTTTCTGTGAGGGAGGCAAAACGTCTGTTTCCATTCACCTCCACTGTTGACAGTTCTGGTCCCAGAACTGAGTAAAACAGAGCCACCGGGTTCACTTATTGTGGGCCTGAAGAATGCGATATGTAACCAGTTAAACAAACGGCACTCCCCAATGGGGCCGACGTGGAAAAGCTTGAAAAATTCTCAGCGGTCAGATCATTTCCAGACCACCAACCCGAGGTCCAAGTTGCAATTAAGACCTTTCCCTCACAGAGCTCGGTGTGCTTCTATTATATTGGTCACTTCTTGGCCGCAAAACGAACTTGAGGCTCAGAACGGCCGTTTTTTTAGGGCGCAAGTATTCGGCGCACGCATTCGTCGCCGGGACGCAGACAGTCGGCTTTATGGGTGGTATGCGAGCTGTGAAGCCACATCACAGCCGCTTGGTGAGAGAGGAGAGGCAGTAAGTCTGGAGCCATTAACCGCCGAAACATCACCTTCAGTGTATTCAACACTCTGGTCAGTTCTTCTCCTCCTCCTCCCTCTATCCTACTGACCTGAGTGTTATTTCGTCCACTCTGGAGCGAGTCCAGGGAAGGACATTCGAATTATTCCAGTTATTCTGAGGGAAAGAAAGGAAAAACAGGACGATAGCCAGAGGCCAGCATGGCCACTTCTTGGTTCCCCTCACCTCTGGAAGCCACGGGCCAGAAGCAGAGAGCTCTGGCTGGAGGAGAATATTCGTGGCACGGGTAACACGATCTGCTGCAGGGAAGGAATAACAGGGCCATGAAATCAGCTCGCCTTCATCGGGACACGAAATGTTCCCGGTGTTTTAACGCCCTCTTCCAACTCTCAGTCTCTCAGGACTAGATCTGATCACGTGGAACTGGGAAATAGTGTAAAAAACCCAAAGAATTCGCCTGGATCCTTCTCAATTCTCTCTCTCTCTCTCTTTCTTTTTAGCACTTTCTCTCTTTCTGTCTCTCTCTCTCTCTGTCACTTATTTCCTTGCTCCCTCTCTCTCAATCTCACTCTCTCTCTGTCTCTCTCTTTCTCTCTCTGTCTCTCTCTGTCTCTCTATCTCCCTCTCGCCCTGTCTCTCTTTTCCTTTCTCTCTCTCTC
>JBBMFX010000007.1:5928362-5938642 GCA_037832545.1 Rhabdalestes septentrionalis | reverse complement strand
GGAGTAGATGACTATGCCCTGTATGTTGTTCTTTAAATCTGGTTGTGTGTGTGTGTGTGTGTGTGTGTGTGTGTGTGTGTGTGTGTGTGTGTGTGTGTATGTGTGTTGTTGCACAGACTTGTTTTTGAATGTTTTCAGAACAAGAGGTTTGGAAAACAGTGAGTGACCACATGGTCACTTTGTAAAGTGTTTCTTTTTAAGCTGAAATTCCTGCTAAAGTTTGATTAGACTGATAAATGACTCTTATGACTTAGTTATCAGTGTTACTGGGCTCTTTTCAGGACTGATGGAATGGGCCCAGATTCCCAATAGCATCTTAACAGTCAGATCTCCCTTATTAGTGGTTACAGTCAGTGTGATGTTTGATGTGTTATTTAGGAAACATTTTTAAGCTAAGATCCTTTCAGGAATCCTGGTCCTGATCAGTTCCCTCAGCACTGGACATGTACTCAAGTAATCAAGTTAGTATCAGTGTTGTAAAAGACTTGTGTGTGCACATTTCATGGTATGACGTTTCATTCTTACATGTTAATTTAAAATAAAAATGCTACACACATTAGTCTATTTTCTATGATGTTACCTGAAAAGTGGCATATTTAGGACGTATGCGAGTTTTATGGAGCAGCGTTATTGAGAGGCAGCATTAATAAACTCCGCTATGCATCGGTCATCAAACTACTTGCTCAAAGTAAATAAATTAAAATATGATCCAAAAATAAATGTCTATGTTTCAGTTTTCACAAAAAGCTTTTTGAATGCTGCACTTCTGAGGAAAGTATCCAAAATATAAGCATAAAACTTTTATAAGCTTCTCCTAGTGCATTTAACAAAAAGTGCTTAGTTCATGAGATATGAAGGAATGTGCAGTCGACTAAAAAGTCAGAATGTCATTCAAACAGTGACTGCGTTTTTCAGGAATACGTCAAAAGAAAAATGTAAAGAAAGCTGTCAACTAGCTACAGATTAAACAGTGTTACATAAGTAAAAAAAACACTTTTTATGTGTTGTAAAGTGTAATAGTATTTGAAAGGCATATGAATGTATCTAGTAAAGTATATTCTGTATCTAACATTTTCTCATACCATGTGACAGTATACACGCAAAGCTTTGTGTGTGTGTGTGTGTGTGCGTATATGTGTGAGTGTGAGTGTGTGTGAGAGGGGCAGAGGGGGAGAGAGAGAAAGAGAGAGAGAGAGAGAGTGACAGACACTGGTTAATTCCTCTCCAGTTAATGAGCCAGAGTGTGTGGTGCGCTGCCATGAGAGAGCAGTGAGTGTGTGTGAGCAGGGGGGCGTGATCTAGCTTGATCTTTTTTGTCTCAGTCACAGTCAGGGGGTCTGATAAGGTGGCATCTGGTGTACTCTGAACACCACACTGCTGAAAGACGCTGATACAGAGGAGAGATGCAGGGGAAAACAGGAGAGCAGGGGTGTCATGAGAGCAATACAGTCCAGGCTGGGCTACATTCACACAGTCCTTATCAGTTTCTCAAAAACGAGGGACTGCAGTTTCTGTTCTGCAGTGAAACATGACCAAACTTATGAAGATAAGGCATAAATGCATAAATGGAGTGGCACTTAAACAAAACTGGAGAGAGATTGATAGATAGATAGATAGAGAGAGAAAGAGAGAGAGAGAGAGAGAGAGAGAGAGAGAGAGAACAAATGAAAATTCATTATACTATGACTGCACAGATATAAATAGACTAGAAGACAATCACAATGTGAAATATATTGTAATAAAACTCCATAAAATCCTCTAAAAATTCTTTATCCTGAATACACTACGTACAAAATGCTCTAGTAAGTAATCGGGCAAAGAAAGTAAGAAATAAAGAAAGTAAGAAAGAAAGAATGAACAAACGAACAAACAACAAAAGTGTGAAACGTGTAAAGAAACATGCACCATCGCAGATAAATGCCTGCAACATATTTCCAGCAATGCCTGCAACATATTTCCTAGATAAAATAAGAAATTTGACTTTCTTATGAGCAACTTTGCTTACTAAGCCCTCTGGATGTAACCCCTCTCTTTATTAAACTCCTCTTTCCACACAGTGTTTCCTTATTGGATTCTCCTCTGCCCTGTGAAAGCTACATAATAACTTGATATCTTATTCGGTTTAAATGCCACTGTGCAATAATGACTTTGGCTCGGCAAACAGATTTTAAATAAAGCTTTCCCTTGCTCCAACAACTGCTACACGCAATTCTGTTCTAGAGGGAAATGGAGTCGAATAAATACAACCTTTATTTACTCATCGATTCCTCAAATCAGGAAGACCACAGTATCTGTTCTGGGATTGAATATTTCAAATGGGATGAAGGAGATGCACGAAGAGAATGAAGAACAAAGGCAAGTTGAGTCAGGATGAGAGAATAATATACAAAAGTACTGCCCTGATGGGTCAGCAATGTCTTCTGAATGTTAGCAGAGTTCTGCAAAGTATACAAGAACATCTTTGTTTTCCACTTTCTTCGTGACCCTTCTGTGGTGATTTTTTTTATCGTTAATAATAAAAGTGTCAAAGGAGGTTCTTTATTGTGTTGGCATATAACAGGGTTCTTTATTTCCAGTCCTAGAGGCCCAGTGTCCAGCTTAGCTTCATTATTCTCCTTGGTCAAACACATCTAATTCAACTCATCTATCAAATGCTTTGCTCAGTGGATGTGTTGGAGAAGGAAAATCACCAAACTGTGCTGGACACCATCCCTCCCGGATCTCAGTGCCATAGAAACCCCTTTCAGCACTTTCAAAATAGTTTTTTTATGGATAAATATGTTAGAGTGGATACAAATTTAAAGATGTTTCACACAATGTAAATACTCTATACCAGTTAAAATCTCTTTCCTAGAGCCATTCATTTAAAGAAAGGAAATGCAGACACCTTCATTTTTCGGTCTGAAATCAGGCATTTCATCACTGTTCCCAAGTCAAGTGCTTTTAAGCCCGATAAGCAAAATCAGGGCGGTCCTGTGATTTTAAATCTAGCACTCATTAATGTTCCTCTGTCTGCCTGTGACTGAATTAGCAGCACTGGCTGATTAGTGGCTGTTTACACAGATCCCTCCCGTCCAGGCTGCAACCTTGTGCCTGAGCTCTTATCTGTCTCCACGCTGGCTGTTGAAGACCAAATGCAGCTTCTGTGGGCAGGCCACAGACACTATCAGGGCCTCGTAAACATGTCCTGACATATCCCACACCACACACTCACTGGTTAATGGTTAAGTGAGTGCTGGGGAAATCCCCCTCAGGTCACTAATAGACTGGCCCTGCATTCAGAGCCTCATAGCGGCAGCTTGTGCGAGAAGGCCAGACTCTTTATAGTCCTCTGAGGGCGTCTGGCTCATACAGGCCAAGCATGAACTGTTTATGGGAAACAATTGCGATCACCTCTTTGAGCCACGCATACTACATCCAGCAAACGTGCACTAAAAAGCACAGCATAGCTTCACTGCCATAAAATCAACATTGTTACCTTTGAAAACAACACAAGCTCTTATAATGTTTTGTGACCATGTTCGTGATGAGCAAACCTATAGATGTTTAAGAAAACAAACCACAGCTTCCTCATATGCACTCTGTATTATTACTTTAACATTGATGTTTGACTTTTAATTGAATGTGTTTGGGTGGTGGAAATCTGTGTGCTTTATGAAACTAGAAGTAGACTAGATTTTTGTGGTCTTCATAGGTGAGCAATAATGTCAGCATCTATAAAGGCATCCTAGTTGGGTTTATATATTCACAATTTTTTAAGACATCTGCTTTTGTCTCACTTATCTTAACATGGCTGTCTTTATGGAGAGGAGAGGAGTTTTCACAACAGGGCATTCTTAGCCCCTCCCTATTTGACCCTCATTGCTCTCTAGCAGCCGTTCGTTCCATTTTGTCAGAAGAAGGGATACAAGAGGGCCTGAAGGAAAAGGCCACAACATATGAACATTTTCCCTCTTACAATAAAGTTAGAATCATACGTGTTATTTAATGTATTGGTCTCTGCAATGTGCTTTTATAACATTCTTCTTAAAAACATTTCTCCCCATTCCAAAAATGATTCCAAAATACCATTCCAAAAACCATTTCATAAAATATCCCCCCAAAAAAGAACTCAAATCAATCTCTGTAACTAACGATTGTAACTTCTAACTAAAGTCTGCAGACTGGTTTTCTGTGTGAGGTTTTATGCTTTATGTCTAGGCCTGACAGAAAATGATTCTTAGGTGTCCAAGTAAAAAGCCACACATGTTTCAGTAGTAGGGAATATGCCCAGTATTGTGTTCTAGATGTAAAAGAGCTAAAAGCAATTTTGATTTGAAATCACTATAAAATGTGAAATATTGGCCATCTCTGGGAATGCTTGCAGGTCATCCAGCATCTTCTTCATACTGACATTCTGCTTCCAATTTCGGAACCTCTACACCACAATTTTGAATGCAAAAACTCCCTACTGGCAGAGATGAATCCATGCATCCATGCTGTATGTTGGGACGTTTGTGTGTGTGTGTGTGTGTGTGTGTATGTGTGTGTGTGTGTGTGAGGGTGGGTATTATTGTGGCAGTGTTTGAGAGATGGTGGAGTTGGCACTCATCACTCCAACCATTCCCATGAGCTCTCGCAACACAAATGACACGCCACCGGCGACTTCATGATTGCATCAATTTGTTTCCCTTTGTTTTCAATGATCTAAAACCACACACGCACACACACATACATACACATAAACAATGGCATCATAACACAGGCGATGTGGCAGGGACCATCTATCAGTGGAGCTGTGGAAAGCGATGCGGTCTATTATGCTCTAATGATCTGTAGCGACTTTTACTAGTGGGAAACCTTTTACTGGGCACATACAATGCTCATCATAAAGGGTCATTCGTAATAAAAACAAAGCTATAGTGAGTATCTGGGACAGTCCTGGTGTGTCGATAACATTTATGGGACAGTGGGGTTTTCGTAATGTAACTAGTCAGTGGGTAGACTGTTCAGATTCAGAACTAATACTGGATGTTCATTTTTTGATTTGCTTATAATTGTTTCCATAAGTAGATGATATAGATGATATAGAGGGGCTGGTAAAGCAAAAATGAGACAACCAAGGCAGCACCAAAAAATAAAAACAAACAGAAAAAGAATACTTGTAGTGTTTATTACCTATTAATTGTTAGTCCTGAAGTATAGTGTATTGGTATTTTAAACTAAAGTAAATAAGAGTGGAAAATGATCATTTATTGGTCAAAGTTAACACAGAGGGGTGTGATGCCATTTCTATAATGTCTACATCAAAAGTACAGTTACAATTGGTGTGGGCTGCTCTGCATCATGTAAAGCTCTGAGGCAGAAAAGGAGTTCCAATTTGTCCCTGCCCACAATTGAGTATGTTTGTTCTGGTGGTCTGGAACAAGTCAACCTATTTAATACTCATCAGGTTTAGATCTGAGAAAAACAATCATCTGTATGGATATTAGTAACAGTGCTCTATTGGGGACGTCTCCCTGTTGATGTTCTCTTTAGCACTTAAAATTTTCAATTTGATGAACATAAAGCTGAGCTCTGAAGCAGATTGTACTCACAGCAGAATGTATTTTAGTGGACAAATTGCAAGTAAACTATATTGAAAAGTCTATATTGTTAAATTGAAAAGTAATGTAAAAGTGCATGTAGCTGCTGCTGTTGGTTGTACATGCATTCTGCATGCAGATTAAAGCTGTTTCTCTGTATCTTTCACTCATCCTTTCATCTCTCCTTCTCTGAGAAGACCCTTCTTTGCCTTGCTTTCAGTATCCCAGTGTTCCTCCACTCTCTCTCTCCCTCTCTCTCTCCCTCTCTCTCTGTGCCTTGGCAGTAGTACACAGAGAGGACATTAATGCAGTAATTGTATTTCTCTGGTGCCTCGTATGCAGAGTGAGCCGTGTGGGCCGCATTACTGCCGAATACGTCTCATGCAATTTTCTCATGGACCCTCAGCCCCTCTCTCTAATACTGAGGGGGTGGAGGAGCAGCTGAGCTGACCTCTATGTGCACCCCAGACAAGTCCTCCCTCCATCCCTCCCTTTATCCTACACTTCTCTCCCACATTGGTTTCTTCTCCTCCTCTTCAAGCGAGCCAGCCTGTCAGTCTGCGGCAGCACACAGTTCAGCAACAAACCACAGAACCTGCTTCAGAGAGAGAGAGAGAGAGAGAGAGAAAGAGAGAGAGAGAGAGAGAGAGAGAGAGAGAGAGAGAGAGAGAAAGTGAAATAATAAAAGAAAGTGAGGGAGAGGGAGAGAATAAGAAAGAGTAAGAGAGTAAGAGGGAGATAGAAAATGACAGAGAGTGAGAGAGAGAAAGAGAGAAAGTTAGAGAGAAAATCTGTGTGTGAGAGAGAGTTGATAAAGGAGAGAGAGAGAGAGAGAGAGAGAGAGAGAGAGAGAGAGAGAGAGAGAGAGAGAGAGAGTATCACAAATCTTATAGAAGCATAACACTTGCGTGTGTAATGTGATATACCGTTCTAAATGGGACACATCTGTTGAATCCTCCAGGAAGTGTCCCCGGTGAGAAATGCACGCTTGATTACAGCACATATCTTGCTCTCTCTCTCTTTCCTTCATCTTCTCACTCTTGCTCTCTCTCTTTCTCTCTATTTTGCTTCATGTTAAAATTCTACTTCATTCTTGACTGTCTTTTATTATCTCTTATCTATATATAATGTTTGTTTGCTCCTTTTTCCTTCTCTCTCCATCTTTCTCTCTCTTTCAATTATGTTTCATGCAAACATTTTCTTCATCGCTGGCAATCTCTTGCTCTCTCTCTCATAAATTAAACAGAAATATGGAAGTTCAATGAGGAGGGGTACATATTCAGACAAAAGATAATTCCATACTCATCTTTTTTCCCCACCTCTGCTGCTTCTGTGTGTGTGTGTGTGTGTGTGTGTATTCACTCTTCGCCCCTGAAGGGCCAGATTGTTATGTTGTGGTATTAGTCATGAATCGTGGTTCTGCAGATTATTAAAATGCTTAATCTCCACTGCCACACTTCTGTCTTCTGTGAATATGCTATTCATTTTGTAGTTATTTCTCTCCCGCTCTCAGGAAATATCATTCAGTCGTCTACCACATCTGTGTGGATCAGGAGGATCTGAAGCTGTGCATTAAGTCTGTTTTTTTATTTCAGAACAAGAGGGTGTCTGGGGTCGTGGTTTGATCTGTGAGAGCCACATATAAGGAGTATTACACAGTCTTTTTATTTTTATTTTTGGCTAAACTTGTGTGTTTTTCTTGCAGAATTTAAATATTTGCTTGTATTGTTTATGGTTGAGCTGTGAATAACTGAAGACACACTCAAGTAAGGTGAGAAGACATGCCTTTAAACCTGAAAGGCCTGTATGTAGGCCCACACAGAGCTAGACAGAATGAATGGGGGGAGCGGGGGTTATAAAATTCTGACAGGGCAGTGTTAATTGGAGTGAAACATACTTTGCCACTACCCAGGTGACATGAGTAAAATCACAACACCTGAAGTGTGCTACAGCAGTGGCCTGCCAAGGCATTATCACATAAGTATACGCCAAACGCTTACGATAACAAAACACACTAACCTCACCACCACTTGGCTCCTACTACTCTGTCTGGCAAGCTTTCAGGCCTGGCATAAATCGAATCTAAAGTTAACAAGAAGCAACTTTGTTTTCTAGCCAGACTTGGAAAGCTAATTCTTTCACATACTTTGGATTTTTGATGGTTTTAATAAGTGAAGCAATCTGTCACAATGTTTAGATTAGGTTCTACACATTTGCTCTTTTCTTCAGTTTAAGAAATAAAATTATATTTTGAGTTAAATGTGATCACTCACATGTGCAGTGTTTCAAATCCTCAAAGCACTGAGTTCTCAGTTAATTTGTATCTTTTAGTTTAACAAGCTGCACAGTGCCAGTACCAACAGCACTCTTATCCAACAAAAAATGAGGATGGTATGGGGTGGCGTTTTCAGATGTATAGAAATAGCACTTTTTATAGTATTTACAGTAGCGATTATAACATAAATAAACAAAAAAATCCACTAATTAAGGACTGGGAAAATCTTGTCATGGTATGATGCCCTTTTACCAGGATCCACTATTTAGATCCTACAACATAGCTGCATACAGTTATTTACATAGTAGTTATATGTAGTAATGGAACATTTCACAATAGTGGCCAAATAGATCTCCAAATGGCATTTTAGGGCACTGTTGAGTTTTTCGTTGTGGAGACATATTTCTGACTTCACGAAATGTAATTTTTGACTGATTTTGAAGATCTACAATCTCCCACAATGCACTCACGATTTCAAGTGAGCGCCCTGATCTCTACATTAGTTGGATATATGACAGCATGTATCATTAACCTCTTGTTACTAAGCAACAGAGATTACATTACATTAATATTTGTAGCTGAACCATCTCAAACTCCCTAAAGAAACACTAATAACAGCAGCACAGTACAGTTAAAAACAAAGACCATACTCATCAAAACTGATGGATGTCTACGAGGTACTACACATGTATATCAATAATTGAATGTGTAGCCTAATGGACTTTTGTTTTTAGTTTTATGACAGTTCTGCAACTATGAATAAGGAGGCTTCAGCCTCACTTACAACATAAATGTTGTTTTATTTGAGTGGCTGGTGAGCTGGGAGGAAGACTGATGATAAAGTGCCCAAATGTATTTATTAAATCAGAATTATAAAATTGCCCAGTAGTAGACTGAACAATTCACCCAATATTGGCACAAAACTATAGACAGAGCAGTTACCTTTTCTCAGTATCATCCTTGAAGTTATTGAAAGTTCTCTTTCATTCACATTATTGTAGAATGGTGTCCTCTATTCACAATGGCTCATTCAGCTTAGTTCTTGAGGCCCGTTTGCATATTACTCGTGGACCATTTCTCACACCAAGCATTACCAAAGGAGACATGAACTCTCTCAAATATTGTCTTTGGCATCCAAAAAATGAAAAAATTCTGTTCCTGCAATGGTTTGGGGCTAGAATGTGTGAAAGTAGGTCCACCAAGGTTACCACCGTCCAATGCAAAAACATTCAGAAGCACACAGAGCTCTCAAAGTTTCTACATTACATTGTTGCTGTATGCTTGGGAATGTTGACTCAGGAAACTTGTGGCATTAGAAAAAGCTCTTGTTTACTTGGATATATGATCAATACATCGGTAAGGCAAAGGTCAGTCCAATTTGTGTCATAGTCACTGTTTTCTCAGAGTAATTCACCTGGTAGAGAGGGATTTCAGAATGTTCAAGGATGTCCTGAAGCATTTCACACTGTCCATTTATCAGCCATAAACAGCCATGATTGCAAAGCCCTCTAATCCTCATGTTGATTACACTGCTCTCCTGTGTTTCAGCTTAGACCGGCCTGCACTTCAAAACTGTCCTCTACAAGCTCTGTCCAGAAGTCCACGACTTATAACAGCGAGAGCCATTCTATTGGATTTCATGCAAATATTGTTGTAATGAAAATGTTTTGAAGTGTTTAAACCGAATTCAAATGGACTGCAGACGTCTCAAGCACACACAGTGCCTGTTGTGCCTGCCTCAGAGGGTCATTTTGGCCTTGTGGACATGATTTGTTGTTCTTAAGACTGACACTGTGCTTCAGTACAAAGCATTTGAATAGAGCTGATAGCATTTCTTCAAAATGAGAAGGTGATTAACACACAAACACAGCTAACAACTAACTTACCACGAATTAAGATATTGGGCCCGATTTTCAGGTTCAATCGCGCATTGTCTAAAGTCTGAAACGCAGTTGTCTTTGGGGGAGGGGCCAGCGCAAAACGCTATAGTGCCTCTAGGAAAAGTGAACATTGCGCCTGGCACATAGTTCAAACGGGTTGTCTTAAATGAGTAAATTAGTCATGGGTGTGTTTGGGGCGTAGCATTCAATGAACCACTCAGAGTTCACACTCTCATTCCCTTTAAATCCCAGCGCATATTCCATGGTGTGCTGTGTATAATGATGGCAGATTTACCTGGACATCAGGAAAGATTTTCGATGGAAGAAACTGATTTGCTCGTGCGTGAGGTGAAGGCACTGGAGCAATTGATCTTTGAGGATGGAGGGAATCCTCCCAAACCCCATTTAGTAAAGCAGGCATGGGAACAAATTTCAGTGATTGTTTCCTCGTTTTCCGATAAAAGAAGGACAACCCAACAGTGCTGTGAAATAATATTTCCCATTACAATTTGGGTAAATAAGCATGTAAGGTGTCTGAAAAGCACCCACGTTCATAGTTAC
>JBBMFX010000007.1:5891828-5902480 GCA_037832545.1 Rhabdalestes septentrionalis | reverse complement strand
CTACTAATAATAATAATAATAATAATAATAATAATAATAATAATAATAATACAATTATTAATAATAACAATAATATATCTAGATACCACAGCAAAAAATAGACCAATTTTTTAACCATTTTATTTGTTACCCTGGAATCAATAGGTCTTCTCTAAAGGACCTAAGGATTCCCCACTGGTATCTGTACATTGCAGGACTATAAACAGGAGCCTGTTTTGAGGAAGAATGAGCAATTTTCCTACCACAAAGCTACTACAAACTCAGCAATAATCAGACGAGGCCGCTAATGGGGTGGTACTGTTCTGTGGAAACATGGCAAATGGGCAATACATCTAAATTTAAGAGTGCATGAAATGCAGTAAGCCATTATTAATTACCACATATGTACAATGTCCAGTCAACCATAGCCAGACACAGTCTGCATAACAAATCACAGCAATAACCATAGAGTAAACATTCAGAATGGCAGGTGGTTTAAGAAAGGCTAATAGTCCTCTGTCAGATCTAAACATCAATGGACATCCTTTCAATGGCCAGAACAATACAGCCACAATTATTTCTCATTTTTAAACTTCTCCCAGTACTTATGCTACTTGTGTTACTTGTAATGTTGAACTTCTTTGCTTGCTAGACCCGTTCCAAAGTTCACTATGGGTTTATTACATTTCCTGAAACATAGTGAGGAATTTGTTAATACTAGCATGGGTTCAAATGTCCTGTAGTTCAAGCAGACGCTCTTCACACAGGGAATATCAGTGTCAGTGTGTTTACAGAAGGGTATTAAAAGAAAACATTTGTATAACATTTCAATGATTCATTTTTATATTCAGCCACTCTCTCTGTGTTATATATGTCCTACCTTTTGTTATGGAGGATATGGTTTCTAGTACTTTTACTGTCTTTTTTTATGTGACATATGCTGGAGTATAATAGAAGTGCTCCAGCTGCGGTCTATTGGAAATTGGCACGAGAACAGTGGTAGACACTTGAGATAACATAGCACTGGAGCGCGGTGAATTGTGTTCAAATGTGCAGCGAATGTCATGTTTATGGTGAACTGAAGGCTAATGAGTATCATTGTATTCCAACAATCTCCCTCACCCAGCACTGCAGATTCCCTTCATCTGGAAAGTCACAACACGGTGGGAATGGCTGTGCGTTAGAAAGGATGTGCGAATATTTGTTCGCTGGTTGCGCAGCCTGTTTGTAGACATTCAGAGGGATTCTTTGACCACTCTGAACTTTTGAACCATGGTATAGGGGGCAAAAGGTAAATGTAGGCAGAGAACACACACAAACAATGGGGCTGTTTGTTGATGGCACTTGTTTCTCATGTTTGCACATAGCTGCCATTCAGGTGCTTTCTCAAGATCACATCTTTTCGTGAACTTTTTTTTGTTTAAACATCATTGCAGCCTGAAGGACCGGATTTCTAAGCCTGAACAAGATGAGTCTTGACTTAAATTACACTGTAAGCAGGGATTCTTTTAGGAAGCATAGTCTAAAGTGTAAATCTATGTGTGAAAACCATGTAACCTGCTAATGCCCCAAAAAGAAGAGGCTTCTTCACTCTGGTTTTTGCATTTAGAATGCCCTGCATAATGTTCTTGTATGCAGTAAGCCAAAGAATAAAAACAAAAATGTATATTATGGTTATGTATCAAACTTAGGAAAATTTGATTATTTCTTGATAATAATGAAGACAATTCGCAAAAGGTATAAGTGAAAAAGAAGCTCGTTCCTCTCTGTGTTTCTGGCAGAGGTTTATACAATTTTGGACTTGTAATTAAGAATGTTATTCCTAAAATAATGATTTACAGAGTTGAAATACTTACACAGAATCTTGAATTAATTTTCTAGTGTCTTGAAATACTGACTGACAATCCCAGAATAATCGCTTGTTTTCTTCAGACCCAATAAGTCATTATTTATTACATCTTAAGCTCAGTTTTGATCACCAGCATAAAAATGTCAAGAGACTTATTAAACATGTTCAGAAAATAAGTTATTTAAAGATATTGTTGTACAATTTGAGGTAATTGTTTAAAGATTGAGATAAAAACCCAGTATTTTAAAAATACAACCAGAAACAAACAAGGAAGGAAAAAACAAGGACAATACCCCCATCCCCCTCTACCTGACAGGAATGGGTTTGCATACAATTACTTAAAGTAGTTTTTTTTAAAATAGAAAATAAAAACATTCTCACAATTCAAAATCATCTGTTTATATATAAGATGCTTTGTGGCTTTATCCCCCTATTCAACAAACCACTGGGGTTTCATCACTTCAGCTTTCATCGGTTCACCTTTGTTACTTCCAGCACTATTATGTGGGCGCCAAAACACAATTAAGCACGCTGAGATTAATGTTCAGCCCATTTTGAAAAAAAACCCAACAAATAAAGTACCATTTTCCACTAAATATTTAAACTGAATTAATGAGCAACATATTCTTCATTGCCCCTTACCCTGCAATCATGTTCTTTTGCTACTGAGCCCTGTAAATCTGCAAATCTAAGTCGACACGTATAATCAGTCTGCGAGAGAGTATATTAAAAAGAAAATGTTTGGAAAATGTAATTGCATTGGTTCTCAGTGAGTGGGAGTAAATGATAGGTTTATCAGCCTTCGATTCTGCAGCAAACAATGAAGCAGCGTTCAGCTCGACATTATGGAGAACGTTTTCCACCAGAAGCACCGGGCACATCCCTGCCCTTCTCCTGCTCTGACCTTGAAATGAAAACACTTCCCTCGCAAAATCCCTTTCTTTTGTCACCATAAAATGGTACCAATTAACGAACTGCTCCAACCGTTGGGTTATTTTTACGAATGTGAGACAAACAAGGTGGGGGTGGAGAGAGAGAGCGAGAGAGAGAGAGAGAGAGAGAGAGACTGAGAGAGTGAGAGAGAGAGAAAAGAGCCACAGGGGTTCAGAGTGAACGAAGAGAGAGTTCCAGAAGGCCAGGGATAATTAGAGACTCAGTCCTTGGACTCAGGAGGACACCAGGTTACACACATGTCTCACACACACGCACACATAAACCCATCATAAAGCACTTCAGATGACCCTACAGGCCCTTAGCGCTACACTGTCATTCTCTGCCTCCCTTGCTCGCACATCCATTTAATATATGAAGCCCCTTCAACACCTGGGGTGTATAGGATGTTTCTCAGAAGAAAAGATCTTCAGGAGTGGCCTTTTGTGAGAATGCACCCATATGTAATGTTATAAAGAAGGCCACAAGTGTGTATAGTGTTTTTTCCTCCTTATGGACCTCAGGAATAAAAACGTGCTGAATAGCAGAGCGTGAGCGTAAGATGGTTTGAAGCGATTGCTGTTTGGCGAGATAAACTGTTAAGGCAGACCTTTCAATTAATGAACATGACCTCTGTGGAGAAAACATTCAAAGCAGCCCATCTACACACATTTCTGCCCTCATTTGAATCAAAATGTCAGAAAGGATGGCAATCAGCCTCTTAATGGTCTTGTAATTCTTTTTTTTTTTCACAGAATATGAATTTGCAGCCTTGGAAGGATGTGCAGCCTCTTGTTAAAAGCACCCGAGTGTCATTAACGCTTATAACATTGTTTGAATAGCTGTGCCTTATTGCAGCAAATGCCAGTGCATAGTGAAATGATGTTCTGCAGCGCTATACTTGACAGGCTAACTACAGCATCCGACTACGTGAAGCATATATTCGGGGGGCCTGAGTTGTCCACTGCCCCGCCTGGACGAGCTAACATTGTTATATAGTCACTTTAATGGCCTTGAAGGGTGCCTGCGGACTCCTGTTATTCTGTGGGCTGCCAGTCACACTGAGCTTGTGACACCTCCATAATGGTGTTCCCCTCCCATTTGGAGCAGGAGCAGTCAGATCTGACACCTCAGATGCTCGTGTAATTTCGTCATGTGTCCATCATGCCACTGGGGCAGTCCCTGAGGGAAAATGCCCCCACCAACCTCCTGGCTGTGGGGCAAATTTGTTAACTTTGCCTATCCTCTTCCAGGATTGAATGACGAGCGGTAAACCAATAAAAAATGACAGAAGGTCATGGCTGTCACCCATCTTCACAGCCAAGAGAACTTAAAAGGCAAGAAAAAAAAATCCTTAGAATGACAATTTGCACCCTGCGAGCAAGTGATATCACATTAGACTACCAAAACGAGTTAAGACATTTAGAATTCAGCAGTTAATTTGACGCTTTCAGCAAAATAGCTGTATCGGTATGCTTAGCAGTTCAGTGTGTCGTTTTTAATGAGTTCCATGGCATTAGGAGTCAGGGATAAGCGTTTGGGCCGGTATGGGTCACCTGAGCTATATCTGTGCGTGGCTGATTGTGTATAATTGCTAAGCTTTATTTAATCGAAGCTTAGTGTTCTGCATGCAAAAGCAACAGCACACATGGCATGTAAATATCAGCTAAATGTCACATTCATTAGGCAATGAATAAATTCTTGCATTCCGTGCCCTCAAAGCCGTTCAACCGTACATGTAGACAATTGTGCGCACACACACACTGTGCATCTATATTTGTAGTTTGGTTCGCTTCGTCTAGACAGAAGCAAAAGAACTAATGCACTGTATCGTAGTTCAGGTCCACTTCGCCCTGATTGAAAAATGAATATGAATGTAAACAAATAAAAATACAAACTCACTGGGATGCTGTTTTGGCAAAGAACCTCCATCGATCTTTGAATTACATTGTATTTTGCTCTAAAGGGCTTTGTTGCGTGTCATGTCTATCTCTTTTTCATTCTAAAACAAACAAAACTAAGCTGTCTGTTTCTACAGTTTTCCCATGACTGGGGTGAACTTATTGACTGAGCGGATTTATTTACTAAATTACTTCATTTATTTTGCTTTTATAAAAAGGTAAGACATGGAACTGGAGTACAGCATGTAATAGTTGATTAGTGCATTAATACATAATTAATTTTTTGCAATTGGCAATTGCAAAGAGAGCTGAAATTTTTACAGCCAGTGTCAAGTTTATTCAGCCTCTGTTTTGTAAGTTCTTCTGTTTTGTAAGTTCTTCTGTTTTGTGAGTTCTTCTGACAGTGGTCATTATTTTGTGAAAAAATGTGCATGAAATCAAGAAGTTTCAGACATTTCAAACGTGGAAAATCGGATGTTGAAATGTGTCAGATTGCACATCTGCTTGACTGGCCCTAAGGCAATCGGCCACTGCTATTCTCCAGCACTGCAGTTTAGTTGTTGATGATCAGGTCAGGGTAACACTGTACATTAAACAATTTCCTCTGAGATAAAAACGTTTTCTGATTCTGATTCTGATTGTAGGTCTGGCTTAAGAAATTCCCTCCTCCAGCATTATGTCCCATTCCATCAAGTTCTGTGTTGGATTTGCAATGTTACAACAAATGTTATTGAGTGCAAGTCACAGGCGCTGTTTATGTCAGCCTTTAAGAACCTCAATCAAGAATCCATACTCGACAAAGCTTCCAAATTAGGGCATGATGACCCCATGCGAATTACAAATCGATGCCAAATACACCCCAACAATTTAACGATTAGCCCTATCCCCTGCATCAAAACAGCGCTGTTTACAGGCTCACGACTCCCCTGTGCTCCTGCTGCGCCACCACAAACTGAGCTCCGCATGCTTTCACGGTCAAGCTTCCTGCTCTCCCAATTACACTATTACCCATAACCCCTTTCTCCTCCATCCTCTCTCTCTCTGCCTGTGGAGGAGTAATCACAGGGGTCCAAGCATCCTATCCGCGTGTACCGCATCCCCGTGCATGACTCCCAGCTTTGCTCGGGACCTTTGCCCCCTGAGTACCGGCTGCATTGTGGGAGGGTTCTAGGTTTGCGGAGTGCTGGTAATTAGCTAAACAACATCCTAGAGGCTGCCAGAGCCATCTGGTCATGCAGGGGGGGAGAAAAGAGGGGGTCTTGCA
The DNA here is from genome assembly GCA_037832545.1 of Rhabdalestes septentrionalis. Lineage (NCBI taxonomy): Eukaryota > Metazoa > Chordata > Actinopteri > Characiformes > Alestidae > Rhabdalestes > Rhabdalestes septentrionalis. Next base: position 5,896,557 of record JBBMFX010000007.1, on the reverse strand, counting down.
CCTTTTAATGGGCCTAAGTGTTGGCACGGTGCAATTAGACAGCTCCGCTGCATGAGACCACAGAACCCATGCCGCTCACAATGTGAGGAAGTGTGAGGAGAGGTCAAATCATATTCAAACCCTGAGCACAGTCATCAGACCCAGCTGAGCAGAAAAAGAGAGAGGAACATACGTGACTGCCCTCTCTCCCACACAGGACGAAGCTCAATGTACAAATCCAGCATCATCAGGTACTGCCAGTTAGGCTCTTGGCCACTTTTTCAAATGAAGGTAATTACGGGCCTTGATGGGACCAGATTAGCGTTTTCAAATTTTAATTAACACGGAAATATCATTGCACATCTGTGGAGACAATGTGGTGTATAAATTCAGCTGTGCAACATTAATCCCTTCTGCTTGGCTTAAGACATTCTGTCAGCCTTCATAATGCAAATTCAAACTTACAAACTATGGAAGAACTAGGGACAAATATATTAAAAGAGAGAGCGAGAAAGAGTGAGAGAGAAAGAGAGAGGGTCAGTGGAAGAAAGGGAATCAAATGTTTGGGAACACCATGTACATTTTCTCACCTTTTTATTTATTAAAATAATATTGGTGATGCTTTCATTATTGTAAAATAGCTATCAGCTAAAATCATGGGTATATTCAAAAGCAATTACCCTGATGGTTGTATAGCATAGTGGATAAAACCCTGCAGCTGAATGGGGCCTCTTAATGCAACATGGGTCTAATTCTGTAACATAATTCTATTGTAATGACACTGTATAGGAAAATCTTCCAGATGCACAAAGAAAAAAAAAGGCCATCATGAATCCTTCTCATCATTAATGTATTTTCCTTGGTATAAAGACTGGATTTTGCTGATTTTCCCTAAACTTCAGTTAAAGATGGTATTCTGTGTTCCACCGTCCAATAACATTGGTTTAGGGCCAGTCTACAATAATGTGGTGGTGCTTCACCTGCTGCATATAGGAAGAGTCCCTTTTTTGGAAAATATTAAGGGAAAGGACAAGAAAGAGACAGAGAGAGAGAACCACAGGGAAAGAAAAGAGAAAGAGGCATGGAGGCAGCACGCGAGAAAGAGAGAGAGAGCCAGAGGGGCACAGAGAGAGGGAGAAAGTGAAGAGTGGGACTTGTCCTATTGATCATGAGCGAGAGAGCTGCTCGTGGTCTACCATTAGTGCACGTTGGCTGGAAGAGAACATGAGGAGGTGGATACAGGATTTTTAATAAAGCGATGCCTTCATTGTTAACCACCCCTGAAGAGGTGTACTTGCAATTGATTTCATTCTGGAGCTGAAGCTATTGATATACTCCCTACTGCACATCTTGAAAAATCAATGTTGCAGCACCTTAGCTCTCACACGCAACACAAAGTGAGAAAATAACCACAAAGAGATGAGAAATTAATGAGAAAAGCTTGGAATCCCACCTTGAATATTTTTTACACATCAGATGATGTTTATTTCATTGCACTGGACAGCGATGGCCAGACAGCCTGCATTAAGAATGTATGGTCCCATTTGTTTGATTTAGGTTTAGCCAAGGTACTTTGGGTACAGCAAGAAACCCTGTGCTGGAGAGCTTGTGGGGATGATGAATATCTTATAAAGTTACACAAAAACCTTCAAACTGGTTACAGGTTGTAGGTGTTTTCACTAAAGCTGTTGAATAGAATGAATAGTCATGTCCTGTTCCCCTTTTTTTGCAGAAGAAATATATTTTCTTAATTTTAAACTTTGATACACAACAAAATACATCAAACCTTTGTGTACATTTCACAAGCGATCCAAGACCTGCCACAAACCAGTGTCAAGTTGAAGGCCATCTGATAAATAACCCAATATCATCCCAGACAATCCACATGTTGCACTCTTAGGTGGAAGAGGAAAAGATTACTCATGAGTGAAGGTTTCATCACAGGGCCTCCAGACGTGTCACATTTTACCCATAACAGGTCATTCACAGTAACACTTCATTCATCATACATGCAGAAAGTCACATTTATAGACTGCTGCTTGTTTTGGGGCACACTCTGACTCCTTACTTGGGACGCAGCCCAAACTCTTACTTGTCAGTTTTGTGGGCAAAACAGCCTCAAAAGTAAAAGAAATTAATTGTCATTACAGCCATATACACTGAACCCAGTGAAATAAAACAACAGTCCTCAAGGATCATGATACAATGAAAACAGAAAAACCACAAGACTTCATAATTGCAGAGAGTAGGGCACTGAGTGCTGCAGCTAAGTGTTGGTGTGTAGTTGGGAGACCACCAGCTAGACCCCCCAGTGACAGTCCATAAGAGCGCAATTGGCCTTGCTCTCTCTGGGTGGGTAGAATGGAACACTCAGTGCGTGATACTAGCCAGCATGGGCATCTGCTCACTGACGTAACAGAATTGGCAGTCGATCCACTCCAAGCGTGTTACGCTGTCCAATAACTCTGTATTAACGGCAGTTCAAGAGGCAGTGGCTGACTTCATGTGTTTTGGAGGACGCACAAGCCAGTCTTCACCCTCTCAGTGTAGGTGGTATTGGGGAGCCCTAGCTTGGAGATGACTAAAATTGGGCAGGAAATCAGGAAAAAAAAACGTTTACTGGCTGATTTAACAGCTTGCAATTAAATCCTCTCTTTTGTGCAAAATTGCAGGTGTGGTAACCAAGAAAGTCTTGTGTCTTTTTTCTCACTCTTCAATATAAAAATACAAGAATCAAATAAAAATGAAAACATTACTTATTTTGCTGGTTAAATAATAAAATTTTACAAAAGAAGAAGAGATGAAATGTTCTAGCTGACAGCCTAAAGGAAAGATCTAGCCTGACAGTGGACAGCCTAAAGAAAAAAGCTGGGGTATTATGGGAAATGAATATCTGCACTGTTTGTATTCTGTTGTTTAGACAAAAGTTGGTCAAAGCAGGACAACTCTGAAATGTACGCAGTTTTTCTGGTCTAGTGTCATCTGACATGGAAACGCAGCAGCAGACGTGCATGAAGCACAGTGTTGCTGGGGTCCACAATCTGAAAGATCAAGTCAAGAATGATTCTGGCATCATATTATGATGGACTGCTACCATGCAATTACAATTAGAAACTGCAGGCAAAGATCCACCAATGTTTGGGGCAGCTGATGGTTAGGAAGTTGCCCCTGTGATCAGAAGGTTGTGGGTTTGAATACCTGGACTAGTGGCACCACTGATGTACCCTTGAACAAGGTACCGTGCCCACACACTGCTACCTGGGTGGCAGCCCAGTGCTGGGTTAAATACAGGGAAAACTTCACTGTGTTCACACTGTGTGTTTTTCTTAAGTCTGACATAAACTGGTGGTCTAGTGGGCAGCTGGTTGTATAGTGGTTAGGGCATTCACCCTGTGATCAGGAAGGCATGGGTTCAATTCCCAAGACTGATAACACATCTGAGGTACCCTTGAGTAAGGTACTATCCTCACACACTGCTCCCCAGGCGCTGTTTTCCTGGCTGCCCACTGCTTCACTTGGTGAAAGGGTTAAACACAGAGGACGAATATTGTGCTGTCCACATTGTGTGCTGTGGAGGATAGCAGTGGCTGATTATCTGCCCAGATGAGGGCCAGTCCACATCACTGTACTACACACCCCCTGTACCAGGCCATGGCAGAGAGAATTTAAAGCTGTGGACTTATTTTTCCTATATTTTGATTTCTTATGAAGAGCTGGGTGAAATGTTTTCTCTGGAACTGTGTGCAGCACAAACATTCCATAAATTTGGCTTGGATTATTTTAGCAGGTAGCGATATTTCCAAGCGTGACGTTCAGGATGTGTCATGCTGTCAGTCAGTGGGTAATGAAATATCTACATTAGTTTTACTCGTGACTCTGGCTTTCAGCCTGCACTCCAGTTCCCTTTCTGACTGCTGACATTTCCTTTTACAGAAACTTTCTCTGTTTTGACATGTTTGAATGCCTCCACTGAGCAGGCATAATTTGGCATTTCTGTAGTCACATGTTCTCACGTGAAGCGTTGCCAGAACTTTGCACAGGGAATCTCCTTAAGAAAGCTGTAATGAAGAAACAGACAGAATGTCATGTTTCAAAATTTGATGGTAAACAAAAACATTATGTGGAACCTCATTAACAGCAGTGTGGGTGCTGAATAATCGAATACTGTGTTAGTTTATTTCATAATCGTTATTGTAGGTGTGAGCATAATGGCCAGAGTGATGGAGGGAGTGAAGAACCTGTGCCCTGCCTTACTGTGCTTCACTACTGTGTATTTTAATGAAAAAATGATTTTCATTGTATTTTCATGCGCTTAAAGGAAATATACTTTTAATGTCATTTTATCAATGAAATTCACTGAAGTATGTTTTGGCAGCTAAAAATGTTCCACTTGAAATCATTGGAAAATGAATTTAGATAGTTGGTTGTTTTATTTCTGACATGAATCTAAAAAGTTCTAAATCTAGAACCTCTAGCTATTAATATAATTTAAATACATGTTGGTAAGAAACAACAGTGAGGATTATTTACTTAATTTATTTATAAATCTTTATTTATGTGTGGACTGCATTCCTTTATCAGGATGCCTGTAAGGCCAAGTCTCCTCTTAGATAGTAAATTATTACCAAAGTCAGATCGAGTTTCTAGCGTCTTCTATTTTCTATGAACTCTTGTGTGTATCTCTCTCTCTCTCTCTCTCTCTCTCTCTCTCTCTCTCTCTCTCTCTCTCTCTCTCTCTCTCTCTCTCTCT
>JBBMFX010000007.1:5873432-5883781 GCA_037832545.1 Rhabdalestes septentrionalis | reverse complement strand
ACACACACACACACACACACACACACACACACACACACACACACACATAACCCATCTACGCCATCTTCAGCTTACATCCAGCTCCCATGTCCAGTTCTGCCTAAAGCTCTGTACTCCTCTATCTGCTGGACAATCTGTTGTTATACAGACTGGGCAACAGAAAGAGAACTGTGTTTTAATGAACCTAGCTCCATTCTGAGCCAACAGGCTCTGAAAGATGTTCTGTTAAACACCCGGCTATTCACTGGATATTGACTGTACTGCTGTGAGATCCTGCCATTCTTTCCCTCAGACCAAAGGCACTGACTGCATGGCCGTGAGCGGCTGCACACACAACTATGTTCCTAAGCTGATAACTGCTCTAAATGAGTTTTTGCTTAATTATCTCAGGTCATTCTCAGCTTTCTATATCGCTGTAAAAATGAAATTCATTTAAAACAGAACTGACAGCGTCAATTAACAATGCTGAATCAATCTCAGGCTAGGTAGACAGCAGCTTCTGACAGCTTCTGATAGCTTCATGTTCTCTGAAAAGAATTCCAAAATGTCAGAATAAAAAGCACGAGATTAAAAATGTAAGAAAAAAGTTTGGCGTCTTCATTAAATGACAGGCCTGCAGAGAGATATAAAAATTACATCTTTCATCTGGTGCTTTGAGGGGCAGTCTATACACAAAGGGTGTTAATGTTTTGCGATTCACTGCATCCTCTGGTTTCCTGTGTTGGCATTAATAGCCGTGTATAATTTAATGGGATAGTAAACTTTAATGGTGTTATTAACTTAGGGAAACAGATTACAATACACATATGATGCAAGGCTGAAGCTATTTCTACAAGCCATTTAAAAGAAGTGGTTTATTTGGAGGGTGCAGAAGATGTCCAAGGACCGAACCCAATATCCAGCAGCAATGCTCATGGTGATCTGAGGGCTGTCAAATTAATGAGTTCAATATTAGTGAATCAGAGGGAGGGAAAAGACTCTAATCACACCAAATAAGACACACTAGCAACAAGACATGACCAGACATGTCTCTCCCCCGGAGCAGCCTTCCTGATTATCTGCTCTTGGCTCTTGTTTTTTTTTTTTTGTCGCCTCATTTCTGTCCTTCTTTGCATAGGTTGCTAAGTAACATGCACAGGTAAAACCTTATTCTTTTGCTTTTCATGCAAGCACTGACCTCTGCATAAAGCATCTCGCCAAGCTGGGCTCCAATGACAGCTTCAACACATTTGCATATCGCTGTTCCCATCTGAAAAAGTCACCCAGAAGGGCTGGGCTGCGCTCATAATCTGACTGATCACCTTGACCTTTTTCAGTCATGCTAGAACTCGAGAGGACTAATTTCTGCAACAGTGTCCTGAAAGGTTTGGTGATTTTCCTTCTAAAACACATCAGCTTTGCTGGACAAGAGCTTTCCAGGACCAGACCTTAATGTAGACCCTGCTGTGGATCATTTACCAAAATTGATTTCACGCCGTACTTATGGCCTAATATTTGTTTTGAGCAACCTAGTCTCATGATCTCCCTGCTGGGGAAGTTGCCGTGTTTATGTTCTCACAATGACATTTCACATCTGCTTGATGTTGTGCAATACAGAGAGAACTTTCCAGCCACACTGTTCTTTCATTCATCATCCCTTTTCTCTCTCCATGTCCCTCCATCTAGAGTGGCTGTCTGTCTTTGTCAGCTGAGCCTCCGTACTGGCCTGCAGAGTGACAGCCACCAAGCTGCAGACAGTGAATATAATGGCTCAGAAATAAACTAAAATCACTACAGATCGTTACTTTTTGGAGTAATTGTATTTAGAATGCAATACTGTGTTTGAAGAAATATTCTACAAATTACACTAAATAATATCATGCCCAACTGCAATTACTTTTCATTGGGTACCCATCGTGCCGACATAATGCTCAGAATATGCTGATCATTAGATTTTAGGGCAAGACTATTGCTGAAAAGCTCATTAGAACATAATTATTAACAATATACTTTCCACACTTACCTGAGTAAGTTCATTTGAGCTCTTCAGCGGCAGCAGATAAGATCTGGGGTGCTTATCTAGGACGACTACAGATCGCTGGTTTGAGATCTGCTTGATCAGGGTAATTTATCCAGGCCGAACCCTGAAAAAATACAACATCTGAAGGGAATCTCAGCCCACCTGCTGGTAATCAAGTGCCTCTGGATGTTTCTTCATGAGGCTTTGTTTAAATAATCTCATAAAAACTGTGTGAAAGCATATTTAGGAAGATATTGCTTATGAAGTCTAGATTGCACTGGGCTTTGCGTTTGCTATCAGTAAGTGCTGACTTCATATGAGCTACAAATAACACGAGTTTTTTGTTTTTTCCAGGGCGACTTTTGTCTATCTCATACTAAACTAAAGAGTGAAAGGAGGCAATCCAGCTACAAAAATGAAGTAATAGCTGAAAACAGTCATGGAGCCAGGGGCGTCGTAGTGTATAATTAGGACTAATTTACCAGGACCCCAGGCCCGGCATCTGTAAATCCGTGTCTGGCACCAGGTCTGCAGGACCCCAAGGGCGGGGAGGGCCCCTGAGGTTGTAGGTATTTGTGAACCTCGGGCTTATGGGGGCCCATGGCCACTACTTGTGCATCGGGCCCAGAATTTGGTGCTATGCCCGTGTGTAGAGCACTCAAAAAATAATCAGAGACCATCCTGTGTTTAATCCAGTTTCCAACATACCACTGAGTGCACGTTCAAGAGATTTTCTTAGGAAATTACAGTTTACAAAAGGAATGGGGAACATAAAAAATAATACATAGATAATTATAAGTTTCAAAATCATTTTAAATCAAAAGAATGCATAACCATTAAGCAAGACCTGGTAGACCACTGAAATGTATTCATTAGATAAGCAGCACTAAAAGCTTTTCATCTTCGGAGACAGGAGAAAATCAAGCTAAACTCTTGTTTCAGATTCACAGGTGTTTCGGTCCACCTTTCCACTGTGAGAGGACAATTCAATGCTGTGGGAATGAAATGGTACATAACAAATGAGAAAATGTTACTTGGAAAATGAAATAGGCTAAAAAAAGGTTTAATTATTTTATGCAAACAATGTACTGGCAACCAGAGAACCCAGAGCTCAATATCACTGATTGTAATTAGGATTCCTCTGATCGTGAGAAGTTGAAAATGCAGCCAACTTCTACAACTGAGCCTTAGAGGTATGGATAAATAGTCCTCCAAGTTTCACTGGAACACTAAAGCAATTTTGCTGAGAAAAATGGGAGCTGTAATAAAGACAAACCATAAAAACTAACAAATAAATTATATTTAGCCATTGAATATCTAGTGGAAATATTTGTTAAAGGCGTTTGTTTCTTGCTTTTTTTTTCCTGTTCCTGAAAAATGTACAACTTAAAGGTTGTTTTGACAGAAAATTGAATGTGAACAGAACAATATGTGCTTTAAGGCACTGTATGACCCATGTTCAGGCTTCAAGTTGTGCTCAGCTACTGTTTCAGCTATTTTAAAAACAATTTTTACAACTTGACACCTTTTAAGGTGGTTTTTAAGTGCTGGGATATATCTTACATTACTGCACAAGCTTCACAGCCCCAGAGCAAAACCAAAGAAACTCCAGATATCAAATACCTCTTGGCTCATTGACGACTTTTGGTCTAAGGGGAGCACTGAGTAAGTTTGATGATTTACTGAAGTATCGCTTTAAGCATTTCGTGACCGTCCATATTCAGTCACTCACAGAATTTTCTCATAGTGCTTCTACACTCTGTATCTTGAACCACGGCCAGACTCTGTGTCGGATCCTACAGAAGCCGAATGCTTAGAGGCACAGATGAAGTTTCTGTGGTTAGTGGGTTTACACAGCTCAGCTTGACCCCTCTGCTCTCATTATGTAAGAGCCTTCGATGCGCGCCTGCACGCTTCTGGGCCACTCTACTGGCACGCTGACCTCTGAATCCCATTTCCCCCGCTGCACACTTTCTGCCATGTAAGCCTGCTCTCGTTTCAGAAGCAGGCACAGAGGTGACACGCTTTATCCCTGTCACTCGTATTAGATTACACCCGCACACTGGCCCCTGATGTAGCATTCAGGCAGCATTACACAGGAGTGTTAATGAAAGCTTGTTGTCCCTCGGGTTCTCCGTCAGCCCATCATCTCAGAGGCAGAAAGAGCAAGAGGATTAATACGGAGGCAAGGAAGCAGGGCACATACAACACTGAAAATGTTTTTCAGGAGTTTATGACAGTGTGAAAGACAGTACCTGATATAACGAAGGGAATTGTGCCTGTGGGGTAAAATGGGCAGGGAAAACAATGACTGGCTGGATAGTGAACATCATGAGTAAGCTATCCATCCCGCTTGGAATGGTAATGTGTGAATATGCAACATAATATTGTTTCTTTGTTTATAATTTGAATGAGATTCAACAGTCTACACCACAGACGGTGTTACAATATTGATTATGCAAAATGTGTTTGGTTTGTCAACACATCAGTTTTCAGTCATAATTTATCTTTGATACTTCTTCAGTAGGCCACATATTGAAATACATTAGTATTGGGTCAGCTTTCCAGCTCATCAATCGCTCTAGACCTGATCATCATTAGGGTCCCTGTAACACCTGCCCTCCAGACCAGCTTGACCACAGAATAGTTCTGTTAACTATGGACTCTGCTGCTCATCACTAATTAGGTTTGCACATGTTGCTTCTTATTACTGGTCATCTCCAATTAAAGAAGTCCCTTATTGTCACATTAAACACACCACAGGAATACCTCATTGTTGGCACTGGCAGTCTGGGGATTCAAACCCACAACCCTCCATTCACATGGGCAGCTGCTACACCACTAGGCCACCAGCTGCCCCAATAGTGATATTCTTGAATTCCACCTTCGCTATCTGTTTTTTCTGTGCCTCGGTGGCCCTTGGCTTGCTTACTAGAGACTTGGACCAGCATTCCGTAAAGCTGCTTTGCTTTACAACATCTGTCGTAAAACGTTCTATGTAAATAAAAAAAAATGACTTTCACCACGGACTGCAGAGGGGATTTGAGGCTAACAGTTTTTGTAACATGGGCCAAATAACTTTCACAAAAATATGGTGCTGGTAAGAATGTATTATCCTAGCCGTATACTGTTGCTTGAAAAAAGACTTGATTACCTTACACTGCATGAAATGATTGAATATGTCTCATTATGGGTTTGATGGAAGAATATTGTATGCAGAGCTCGGAACTCATCCAAGCAATGAAAACAAAAACCAGAAGCCAGTGGGATTTTGCTCAGAGTCCTAACTGTAATCACCCTTAACTGAAGTGTTAATTTGACACCAAGTTCTCTGTTAACATTATTTTACCATTATGCCTAGATCACTGTGTAATAAAAATCCCAAAGGTAGTTGGAACAGCATTACATGTAATTACATTTATTGCATTTTTTACAAGATTTATATATAAATAGCTCTAGGCTACAGATTCATTTCTTATCTGCGATCTGAAAGTTGAAAAGAGCTTTGATTGTCCTTTGATTGTGCTTTTCATACACTCTTAGAAGATTTTGTTCTTGGCAGAATACGAAAAACTACTTAGCCCACTAGCGTGTCTATGGTTTTTTTTTTTTCAAAAGGGAATTTGCCAGCTCTATTGTCAACATGTAGCTGCATTTGGGTTTTAATCAAAACAACTTCCAGTAAATTGTAATAGGCTATTTCAGATATACTCACAAACAGTAAAACAGTCTATGTGTGTGCGTGTCCTTAATAACTTCCCATAATAGCTTTCCGAACTGAATATTTTTTATTAAGCCTACATACAACCTGTGATAGAAGAACCATTTTTTATTTTATCCTACCAGTTTTGGAAAATAACAGGATGAAATATTAGAACAGAAACACGTTGGTTCTGCTACCACTGAGCCAGGGTTTTTAGTGTTTCTGAGTACGTGTTATGATATAATTTAACATACAATACCTCCTTGAGATTACAACATAAGACCACTAAAAACAAGTATAAAAAAGGTAAAGTATCAACTCTATGTTCCACAGTTTACCTTCACCTCAGACGTGTCACATGTGGCCTAAAGGTATTTGTTAGGGTGAGAATGTATTGGTTTACAAAAGAGGAGACGTTAGTTGTGGGAAGGCAGCAAAGGATATAATGCAGCAATCATGAAAGCAAACCTAAACCTTGGACAGCAGAGGACATGTCCTGCAAACTTCCCAGTCTAGGTCCTGTGTTTATTAAAGCTTCTTATTCAGCACAGGTGCATTTTCATGCAGGCAATCTCCTCCCTGCCAGCCCACAACCGTGCAGCCCAGCACACCTGAGAGAGTTCCCCTCAGTCCCCCAACGGCCAAATTAAACAGCCACCGCCAGCATAACGACTCGAGACAGGCCCTTTATGGCTCAGCCTGCGAGGGAGGATGAGTCCCCACCTGTTTCCTTAAATGAACTGCGTAAAAGAATGCTAATGAGCGGGACTGGCTGTCTCGCCGACAAAATAACGTTGTCCAAAGACAGCAGGGCCAGTGGAAATGAACAGGGACGGTGCGTGGTGTCAAATCAGAGGAGACAAGGCATTCGGTTCCCCGGCGATGAGAAAAAAATGAAGGAAGCCCCCCTTTCCTTGTCCTTTTGTTGCCTCTTCCTCTTTCATGAGGCCGAATGATGGGAGGGAGCACCGCAGCTAGATCTGCCTTTTGCCGTTTTTCGCTGTTGATGAAAGACTCAAAGCGTCTGCGTTATCACAAACACACACATTCGCTTTGGCAATCTACCATTACAGCTGTGCGGGTAAATATTTCTTGTGCACCTCTTGGCGGTCCAAATCTCTCTCTCTCTCCCTCTTTCTCTCTTTCTCTCTCTGTCTGTCTCTCTCCCTCTCTCTCACTTTCTCTCTCTATCTGTCTCTCTTTGCCCCCTTTCACTTTTACTTCACTCACAAAGACTCTCTCTGTCTGTTTTCTCCTTTCAGTTCTTTTGTTGCTTTTGGTCTCTCTTCACCCCTTTGCTCTTTATACCTCTAAAGTGTATATGTGTATGTGTGTGTGTGTGTGTGTGTGTGTATGGTCATGCACTCAGATGTTTGTGAGGACCAAATCTCCACAGGATGAGAATATGATTTCTTAGAAGTTGAGGAGTTAAAATGGGGAGAATATAGGAAATTGCAAAAAATGTTAATAACAAATAAAAAAATATGTAAGAAATGTCTTTTGGTTCCTCAGGTTAAAGCTGAGTAAGATGTAGGAGCAGCGTTATTAATCAGTAGCAATACTAAGCCCCCAAAAGGACAACATTACAAGTCTCTGTGTGTGTGTTTTGTATGTGTGTGTGTGAAAGTCGATGGATTCCTTCAGGTTTATACAGGTCAGTCCTGTCTCTCCCTCTCTCTCATACACACACATCCTAATGCTAATGTGATGGAGGGTAAACACAGGGCTCCTGCAGCTGTGGCCTCCCACAAAAAGCTTTCAGGAATTCCACTCAGCCCATTCCATTCCACACATTTCTTCCTGCCATTCAAACTTACTGGCCATTGCCCTTACATCTGAACAATAAAGGGCTCCACCATGACCTGCCTTCCTTACTTAGTCCTTAATATCGCTGGCCAGATGAATATATTGGCAGAGCTGGGCAGAAAAGCTTAAAATTATTACTTCTGTTACTCAGCCACCCTTTAAAAGAAGATTCTTCAAGGGTTCTTTATCAAAAGCCCTATATTGGAGATTGTATATGTATGTACACATATCAGAAAACCATATGACTGTTGAAATGGTGCTTAGGATGGTCAAATTGTTCTCTGTGATATAGAAACTGTTCTTCCAGTTGTTCTTTTTATTTACCCATATTTACAAAAGAGTGGTTGAAATGTTTTTTTTTTTTCTGTTTCACTTTGCTGTTTGGGTAAGGACTTTTATGAATCTGAATATTTTAATCCCAGAAAAGGTCCAGCACTGTTAAAGAAAAAATTACGGGCTAATAAGCCAAATATCCCAATGATTACAAATTAAAATGTAGATTCATTTCCTTACAAATATTAAATATTTATTAAATATATATATTAAAAATACTGAAGAGAGTAAATATATCTAAATTGGACTTTAGTACATATACCTAAGTAAATGTAACTAGTTTGTGCTTACTGCCAACAATGGTCTAGTGCTGTTTATTTAGACCACAAAATATTTACAATATGTTTATTGATGTTGTGCTTGTTTGGACTAATAACTCTTTAGATCTAGGCCAAAGAAAGTTATTTGAATTGCATATGTTAATTACAGATTGATGGGTAGTGAGAGGAAGATGCATCATAATGACTTCCCCTGGGCACCTTATGGAAATCCTGCAGACCTCACCAAAAAAACAACATTAGCTTCCATCCTCTGGGTATGGCACATCATAACACTGCATAAGCATCATATTGACATATTGAGAAGGTGTGAACTAAGGTAACAGGAGTGGATTGTTTATGCTGGTGCAATAACAACAAATACCGCTGAGGCAGAAGCGGTGATGGAACACTGGTGCTGAGTTATGCATGTTTGTCTGTGTTTACTTACACCGCGCAACTGAAAGGAGGAGATCATCAATGACCTCATCGAACCAAAGTTCAAAGTGAATAAAGAAAACATGCAGGTCCTCAGGGAGAACAGTTTAGGTCTCCACCAGACTTTCTCTTCTTGCTCCACATAGAAGATAACACCCTGCATCCAGCCACTTCACAATCCTGCTCTCATCTCAAAACCTCAGGATTTACTGGCCAACTATATCTGCACACACAAAGAATTTAGTTTACACAGTAGCTCACAATACACAGCAACACAATGACAATAGGAACGTTGCGACCGTACCGTCACACGGACTACACAACCAAATGTTTGGGCTTGAAACACTTTTTAAACATGTCACATTGTTTAATAGAGTTGTACATTTCACTTAGCATCAAATAAACATGTAAAAGCAAAGAACTTGTTTTCCGGATTAGTATTTAGATCAGTTTAACACTGATATTTGGAGCACGATGGACTCAAGCTTTCCCCAGTTTTCTCTCAGATGCACTTTATATCAAGTTTTCTTCCCTTTACTTACCAGCTAGTGACCACATGCTTAGAGAAGATGTTTAATTTGAATGTTTAACAGATAAACAAGGTCATTTTGTTGGCCTCCCAGTCAGAGATTATCGTGAAATCACTAAATTGTGAGGCCAATGCTTAGAGGGCACCACTCAGGGACTGCCCAAAAAATCATATTGTGTGAATGAGATAAAATACACTACCAGTCACATACTGAGATTTCCTACATTTACATTTTACTTATGTAAAATTGGCAAACTGGTCTTCAAAAATCCACCTTATACAATTATATATGTAGTTTGTGTCACCAGATAACTGTTAGATATTTTACAAGCTACAGCCAGTGGGGTGAAACAGTAAATGAGTGTATTTAAAGTTAATGGATAGTCTAGAATTCGACTCTGCATCACCACACAACCAGTTAATAAAGGGACATTTGGCAAGCACTCTTATCCAGAGCAACTTGCAATCATTAGTTACAGGGACAGTCCCCCTGGAGCAACTGAGGGTAGGGGTCTTGCTCAAGGACACAGCAACTTTGTGGTCACTGGGTTCAGATAAATGTTGTCCTCACCAGGCTACTTCCACCCTTTAGGGTGTCAGATGTGCAATGTTAAATGATTCTTCATCTTATAAACTGCTTTTATTTAAACATTTTTCATAGATAACTGTTTAGTCAATGGTTTTCGAAAGGTCTGAAGTTATTAAATAATTGGATATATGGTAAAAAAATAAAACAAAATTGTGGTTCATGACATTTTTGACTGTTACTGTAGAGACACAACTCAACTAAACACTGCAATGTGTGTAAAAATGCCTCATAGACCAACTTAGACTATTTTTTTAGGCAGCCATGCTGTAACAGTGAACACAGTTGTGACATCAGTCATTAAATAAGAAAAGTATTTAGATCAGGAGTCAGATAATTCCACCACACCCACCACTTATGGATATTAATGGACTGTGAGTGTAATGGCAGGTGAAAAGTATTAAAAAAAGAAAAGTAACCTTTATTTGACTGAAGCGTCTGTCTGAGAGAAGGAATCTAGATCTGATGTGTCACTTTAAGCTCTGTGAAGAAGGTCAATGTGTCTATTGCGCTGTGTGTTTGTGTGTGAGACAGATAAAGAAAGAAAGGAAAGTGATAGAGGCACATTGAGCGCACTAGCCAGCTTTTACAGATAACACTAATGCTGGCCAAATAGCATTGGGGTGTGAGTGTGTGTGTGTGTGTGTGTGTGTGTGTGTGTGTGTGTGTGTGTGTGTGTGTGTGTGTGTGTGTGTGTG
>JBBMFX010000007.1:5842113-5853238 GCA_037832545.1 Rhabdalestes septentrionalis | reverse complement strand
CTCTGTTTCTCTTTGTCTCTCTCTCTCTCTCTCTCTCTCTCTCTCTCTCTCTCTCTCTCTCTACTCTACTCTGTATGGACTGATTATTCACAGCATCTCGAATTCTTTTATTTCACTTCTCTGTTTTTTTTTCCTTCCTTTTTTTCTTAATTTCTGTTATTTCCTCTCGGGTTCTTTTAGGCTACATTGTTTTCAAAGGGAACATCAATGAGGCTGAGGCAGAGCTCTCTGCTCCCTCTCGCTAAATATGTCAGTCTGCACTTTTTGAAGGGAATTAATCAAAGACAGATGCTGGAAGGAACGCTGCTTCTACAGTTACATGAAAGCAGGTGCATGCTGAGCTAACCCATTGCCACCAAAAAAAAAGAGCCCAAAACAACAGAACAAACAAGGAAACAAACCGACTTAAACTGTCAAGACACTGATGAAGAAGGCCATCACTTTCAGGGTAATACTCAGGAAAAAACACAGTGTGCGTACTACAGAATAAATACTTGTTGGTATAGACAAATGGTTAACAGGTGCATCTCTGTCCTGCATCACCCACCAATTTGCACTTTAATGGATTTAAAAGTGGAAACTGTTAAAATAGGCTGCAGCGTTGATACTGCCAAGAGTGTTCCCCTCATCCATAGCGCCCTTTCGTCAGCTGTCAGCACAAACAATGGACTGAGGATTGTTGTCGTTGTCTTTTAAGGCGAGGAGAAGGAGAGAATGAGAATGAGAGTGAGAATGAAAGCCCTTGTATCATTTCTCCATCTAGCTCTCATATGTGGTTGACAAATGATTACATCAACCCCCATTATCTCAGAACTGACATTTTTGGAGCACAGTAAATGTCTGCCTTTTTTTGGCTTAATATGAATTTCCAGAAACTCAAACAGGGGAGAGAGAGTAGACAAAGCTCAGAGACTAGGGGCCCATCCTTCGTAGTCTGGACACATCTATTCCAGACTGTTCTGCGGATTCAGCTGAGAAAACAATTATGAGCCGGCCAAAGCAAGCAGTGGCTGCCTGCCTCTCGCTCGCACCCCTGCTCTATCTGACTGACAGCTGCAGACTCCGCCCATCGCCAATGGAATATGTCAAAAAGAGAATAAGAGAAAAAGAAGAGAAGTATCTAAATTGGCCCTCCATACTGATCTTTAAATCGATATTTTTCTCTCTCTTTCTAATGCATGTCACTCATATATAGCACCAGAAAAAATAAGAGAGCGGCAGCGTCAGTTAAATTCCTACACAAGCACCTCATTCTGCTTTATGAGGTACTGATTAGTGATCACCTGAATCAAACCTAATTTAATGAGGAAAAGTATGAAACACTGCTGTAAGTAACACTCCACTCTTGTAATGTGACCAGTGGAATTGTAAAACACTACTAAAAGTTCATCAAAGCTATTAATTGCCATTTTGTTCAAGAGTGAATAAGAGGTTTGTTATCTTTCCATTATTCTGTAAACACTCCATCATTTCTCTTATTTTGATGTCATTCCCTTTAAAATGATGCTTTAAAGATCAATATTTTGATTTGGAATTTAGGAGAAATAATGAATCCAGACAACCATACTTAAACAATGGTTTAACATATTATGGTTTATAAAGTTGCACCTGTTGCTGATGAGGGTTTAACTGTGCAAATACAGCTTGGATAATCTCCACAAAAACCACTGACAATAGAATGAGGTTCTTTAGAGCAGCTGGACCCTTAAGCCATGGGAGGGGTACAAAAATGGGCTCAAAACCCCCTACACTGGAGTTCTGAAGTGGTGAAGTGGAGAGGTGTTTGCGATCCGGATCAGTACCTGACCTCACTAATGCACTTGAATTCTCGGAATGCAGGCAAACCCTCAAAGCAATGTTCCAATATCTAGTATAGTCTTCACAGACGAATAGAGGCAGTTACTGGACAGTAAAGAGAAACAAACTCCCTATTAGTGCCCCCGATTTCAGACAAAACAATGTATAAATAGGTGTCTACACACTGTTGGACATGCAAACGTGAAAGTACAAATATGTGAAATTTTGTCCCATTTGTGTTGCATGTTTAAATACTTATTATGCTTAACATGATAATGCAATTACTGATTATCTACAGACATTATTGAACAACATTAGTGTTAGGTTTTGTATTAGGATTGGGTTTAAGCTTTACATTTAAGGTTTCGATTAATATTAGGTATAGGGCTAGATTTGATCAAATATTTTTACTTGACGTAAAGTTGCATTTAATTGAGAAATAGTTCAAGGTGAGCACTAAACATCTACCTGTATCAGGTCTTCCACCATAACCTCAACTTCAGTAGGCAAAAGGAAACAGCTTTGCTCTTTTTAGAAACTACGAAGCTTTTGAAACTTTTCAAAAAGCAAAAAGTCAGATACATTTTGTTATACCTGACATTATAGGTCGGTAGCTTGCTGTGCTGTCTCTCCCTCTCTCTCTCTTTCTCTCTTCTCTCCCTCTCTCTCTCTCTCCTTCTCTCTCTTTCTCTCTCTTCCTTTTTTGTTTTTCTCTTCCCCTCTCCTGTTTTCCCACATAATGTTTATTTTTGCTTCATTTTTCATTAAATTGTTCATTTATTTTCTTTTTCATAAATTTCAGTTTCAGCTTACTTTCAGGTAGTTTTTGAGTTGTTTGTCATTTTTTTTTAATGAGTTTAGCTGTTTCTACTACACCAGCCTAACCATAAACTGTGTGCTTGGCATCAAGCCTTACTACGGCATCACCAACATAGAAGGGATGCTTCATTAAATTATAGCATGTTAATTGCAAATACTAGTATTAGATTGTTTTGTACAAAAAATTGTTTCAGATTCAATTTCCATGATCCTATAAAGCATTTCAATATATAAATATAGTTACCAAGAACCTTTGTACTCTACCAAGGACTCATTACTGTAACAGTTATACAGAGAATAAGTAAAGTATACAGTAGTACAGTAAAATCTGGTTTTTATATATATATATATATATACCCGGTCCGTTAGCCCTCCCTACGTTTTTGTGTTCAGTGGAGATGTATTTGGCATTCTATACTGCTCACCATCTGTTTTTGTGTGGAGCGCTGCAGGCACCCTGAGTTCAAAAAAGTTCAACAAAAACTGTTTGCGAGTTAAATTGTGTGCCTGTTACATTGTAGCCTGTTAACTCATTAGCTGTTGCCTAAAAAATTGCAGATATGTGACGACAGTTCGGTGCGTCTCACTTTTTTCCAGTTTCAGAAAAGCAAAAGATGGGACATTTTCAGTCAGCAAGTGCACAAAAACACACACACACACACACACACACACACACACACACACACACTCCCCCACGCTTCCATATGCAAAAGAGCCCTTTTCTTCTGCTCATCATTCATTCCCTTTCTTCCAGACAAACACACACACACTCACACATAAACACACACACACACACGCATGCATACATGCACAGTATGAATAGCTGTCTGCTGGGTGGCCGTCGGGGAAGAAATGCAGAATATTAATTACTCTAACACGTGTTTAGAATCAGTCCCTTAATTTAATTCCGACAATGATCTTGACATAGTATGTGCGACCCGATACAGGTATTATTACTGGGTGACAGGGTAATGATATATGTGCTCTATTCAATTGGCTCTATTCATTTACAAGTATTGCAATTGCAGAACATTCCCTTCAGGAGATGAATAAACAGATTCAATTGTCTGAGGCCAATAAGAAGCGAGTTCACTGTGCCAGGGGAAACAGCGACACCGATCATGCTGCTGTTGCATGAGGGGGGGAAATGGAAGAAAACAGATTTCCTTGCTACAATTCTGATGTTTGGCTTTTGGTCGTTAAAACCAAGGCTTTAAACGACAATTTCTCCTTCATGGAAGTGTTGAGGCGTATGAGATTACACCCGGGGGAAGACTGGATTCTGTAATTAAGGCAAAAAAGCTGCTGGTCGACTGCCGGCACACTGACACTAGATACCTGAAGACTAATTGGGCCACACTTGCTCATAATAAGAGCCATCATATGACAGAAGCTTTGCTGAATTAAAGAACTAGGTGTGACACCGTGTTAGCCGTGCCACCTCCTCTCACGCCTAGCCTGTTCTCCCTACCGCTGCGGAGCGGGAAGTAGCCGGCTGCGTGTTGACCTTGCCACGGTCAATTGATTGGGGCCATTCTGGCACAGGTCTGCCAAGCTCTGTCTGCTTTTATTAGCTGTGGTGCTGCTGCATTGGCGGTGGGACGAGGTCCGGAGCAGACAGCCATGACACACAACACGAGGCTCTAATTCCCCCAGCCCTCCTGCCTCCACAGACACACTGATGAGTTCTGACAACCTCTCAGAACGGTAGGTGTGTGTGTGTGGGGGGTGGTTGCAAATGAACAAGGAAGGTTCGCCACTTGGGCGAGAAGATAGTTGAGCTGAATGATGATGACTGTAGTAAGTGAGGGAGCAGTTTTGCCTGGTTTCAGGATGTGCCCGTGTGTGGGGGAGAACTCATCAACACATCAAGGGGTATGAGGGGATGCAAACAAACAAGGAGGAATATTAGTGCCTGTCAGGAGAGTGGGAGGTAACCGAAGATTATTCTAACCACAGCACAACCACAACACACTCATTAATTCAACTTTCATGTGTTTATTACTACTCGGCCACCCAGTGTTCGCCGGGAAAGGAGTTCCTCTTTTGAATCTTGGTTGTTCACAGTGACTCTGTCTCAGGCTCCTAGGGACTTTCTTATTTTATAGATTTTTGCATTTTAGCAAGTTTAATATTTCTTTTTACTTCCTACTATTTTGATGCCTACTGATTCATTCATATATTTTATTCTATTCCTGTTTTTTATTCTATTTCTGTATATGCTTATGGGCTATATAAATAAATGAGTCTTGATTCATTTCAATGGCTCTTCCCAGGGTTTGAAGAATCCCTTCAGTGGTCCCTTGTTGAAAAACCTGATTTTAAAATTTTTAAAGTCTGATACTTTCATATTAACTTTTGACTTCATTTGTGGGTCAGTATAGAAATTATTCAACTGATCTTTCAACTGAAGAACAGTACGTGAAGTGTTAGCCTACGCCAAATGTGATACATTTTATGCACTAATTATGCTAGATGCTGGTTATTCCTAATGCATTTCAAGACTGTTATTCCCTCAGTTTTCTCTTGGTTCCTCTCTGATTATTCTTAAAGCTCTTCGAGTGTTTTTTCCTTTTGAGTCTTGGTTTCTCTCAGTGGTCCTTCTTCATGCTCTCCAGGAGTTTCTTATACTTAGAGACAAGATTCATCTCAGTTTTTTTACTCATGCACTGAGGGAGTTTCGTAAATTTCAGCCTTGCTTCCTCTCAGAGCTTCTTCCTCATAATCTTAGAGAGTTTTTCCTTTTGAATCCATTTCCTCTCAAGTTTTTTCTTGCCACTGTTGGCCTGAGCTTTTTTTGAAGCAGCTTTGTGAATATATTAGAATTAAAAACTGTTAGCATTGATCACATAGATCATTGAGTCGTTATTAGCTGCATGTTGGTTGTGTTGGCTAGAAATGGATTCTCATCCATATTCTATTAAATCAAACCTATTTACTTATGTAAGGTTCCTGTTTGAGCTGTGACTTCTCTCTAGACTTTTTACTGAAGGTATAAAATGTCAAACTTACAGTGTGAGTACAATGATTGCTTTTACCATGATGGTGGCATATGTTGAACCTGACCATATGGGAATGAAGTCAGACATAATGGACAGAAGGGGGTGGTGAAGAAAAGAGGTAAACAAACCATACACGCTTTGGAGAAGATGGAAAGAAGAAAAACGCTCCTCTGTGCCCTAAATCAATTTGGATGATTTGTCCGCATCACACCACCAAGAAAGGCACGTCTTTTAAGAACGTCTCATGTTTCGGAAGAAAGCAGGCTATTCAGTTGCAAATAGCCCGGATGAAATTGATGTACAGTATGTATGTACATATTTGTGCACCCACACACAAACACACACACACAGAAGATGTTTAGTCCACTCAATATGATTGAGGTATATTTTTGAAAGATCAAATGCTCTGATTACTTGTTTAACCACTAAAACATTGAAGTATTTTCCTAAACTTCAATAGAATTATTTTACCCTTTTTCTTTCCCTCTTTTACTCATTTCCTGATTTCTACATTATTCTTATTCAAAACTCGTTCAAATCGACACTGAGGCTTGCTTTTTCTGTGGTTGTGCCATATTTTGGACATGAGCTGTATGAGAATGAAGCCAGACAAAAATGGACAGAAGGGGGTGTTGAAGAAAAGAGACTGAGGTAAACAAACTTTACATATAAAGAGATAAATCATTACAAGCATAATTTAAAAGGTATGTCTCCATTCCTGGATCTGAACGGGACACAGCTATTAAATTAATAAAACTGTGAAATTAGTAAAACTGTGAACGCTTAATGTCATTAGAAAATCTAAATTAGGTAAAATAGTAGAAACAGTTCAAAATCAGCTGTCTTTAAATAAAATCTTTAAACAGTCAGTTAGTTGAACTGACTAGTTAACCAGTGAACATGAATATGACAGTTGTTTGAATGGTTGCTAGTGTTTTATTTGTTTTGGCCTACTGTGCCATAGGCTAATGATTTAGGTTATTATTGTTTCTCTCTGTAAACAGAAACAAAATGAATACACAGATGCAAATGTAGGCTAAATAACACAATAACACAGATGATTTAACTGACCAATATAGCTGTAATGTACAAAAAATGCCGTCGGCTTATATTGAAACAAGGAATTAAATAAAGAATAATAAAATCATTTACTGTGTTGCATGCAACATTATGTTATTCCTGAATTGCTTCATGCTTCTTTCTTGAATTAGGTTTCATGCAACTTCCAACGTGAATCTAGTTGTACGATTGTTTTAACATGCAGCTTAATATTTATGTTTTGTGTTTTTGAGAATAAGGAAGTGATGTGTCGGCCCGCTGCAGGCTTTTACAGCTTAGAAGACGAAACCAAACAAGCAGTTTCATTTTTTCTGATCATAAAATCAGATAGATTTATAATTCAATTCATTTCATTGTTTATATTCTGTGAGACAGTTACATTATCTAAGATTCAGTGTAATCCACAGGGTGCTGGGAGTGTTTCTATGCTTCACTGCACCTTGCAAGAAGTCGAGAATGACAGTCCCATATACGTGTGGAACAAATAAGAGCTTGTGTCGTCACTCATGCATTTCAGTTCCTCATGCTGAGCCCACAGTTCCTCCAGTCACATGCCATGTCAGTTTATTAGGACTTCCTGTAAAGGCACAAACACAGGAAATAGTGTTAGATAGGGTCACTGGGGAGACAATAAAGTTAGTCAGATCTTCTCGTCTACAGATGTCTCAACTGTGCATCCTGCATATTTAACCATGACCGTCATAAGATACCATTAAGTCATCCAATAACATTACTTTCTGAATCATGCCAATGCACTGATTATCCCACAGGATGTGTCACATGTTTTAAAGGATATGCCAGTTTTTTCCCCATTGTTCCTACTTATCTAGTTCTCCAATCCTGAGAAAGTGGCTTTGGCATCCTGATGTAGTTCTCTGCTGATGAAGGTTAATTGACACCTTGATCTGTTTGAGCAGAAGAGCATGACGATGTATGACGATTCGTTTGCTGACACATTTTGTGCGCAAGCAGCTCTTTATATGGAGATCTGAATGGGTTTGGCAGAAAAGTGGGCAGCTGCATGAAATACAAATGGCATCTTTGAAATTATTTTGTCATTTCATAAGACAAAATGTATTTGGGTTCCTATTGAAAGACTGGAATACAATGGACTACAACTCTCCTCCAGCTGTTCTCAGGTCTGGAGAATAAAGAGACAGAATGCAGGGCGCTCCTGCCAGGAAGCCAAAACGAGCACAATGCGAAGGGCAGTGAGAAGGTGAGCACATAATGAGCTATCCACCTGCTAACCCCCGAGACCAGCCACTGCTGACTGATTATAGGTTTGGGATAATTTACCCAACATTTCCAATTTGTTCAGAATGCACTTGGCAATTTGTGGCCCATTTCCCTCCCTCCACCACCTCGCTGGCAGTGGATGCACCATGTTACAAATAAACCACTTTCTGTACATTTTCCCACACTGGTCCAGTGCCCAGTTCTTTATGAGTCTAGAGCTGTAAAAAGAGTCTTATGGGTCCCTTTGAGGCAAAGCATATAACCGCAATATAGAAAATGAGCAACACAAAAAGCATTGGCCGAATTAAAATGACGTTTCTGACAGGACGCGTCCAACAGAATACTTGAATGGCTTTATTATTAATTGAAAACAAAGAAAAAATGCAACGAATACAATTTCAATTACACCAAAAAATATCCCATTAACTTAAAAGCCATTTTTACAGCTATACAACCACAAGGCACAAAGTCCCCGAAGTAGCTCCGATACTTTCAAAATGCCAGCGCTCAAGACCAAATTGGACCAATTATTTCACAAGCCAGCTAACCTTTTCTCTCCCCGCAAATCCTTCATCATTTCTCCCTCATAGCTCACAGGGGAAGCGGTAATGTGTGATGTTGCACTTATGTTGCCTCTAAAAGGTTCA
This sequence comes from Rhabdalestes septentrionalis, assembly GCA_037832545.1. Lineage (NCBI taxonomy): Eukaryota > Metazoa > Chordata > Actinopteri > Characiformes > Alestidae > Rhabdalestes > Rhabdalestes septentrionalis. The sequence continues at coordinate 5,844,675 of JBBMFX010000007.1, read as the reverse complement.
GAAAAACCCTACTGCTCTGGGACTTAGCACACTAATTTTAGTCCCTAGCTAAACTTCACTTAAGACTGTTCTTACTAAATAACCGACCGTTTGACAAATACTAATCTTATTTCATATTTGGTCACTTCACAGCTCTAGCAGTCTCAGTGGTAGTGAACGATCTATCTCTCAGCGCTGATCATCCTGATCTCTTAATTAAAAGATTGGAGGCTCCCAGCCTTGGATTTGCCACATTCTTACTTTTCATGGGCTACAACTTGTTTTTAATTTTATTTCCAGATCAGATGAGGATCAAACTAAATGCTGAATAGAAAATTGCCAGCCAGTGTCTTTTTAGAATGTAATTTGCAATTCAGAAAGAAAAGAACTTTGTTTTGATCCATAGATTAACAATCAAAGTGAAATTTGTAAATATAAACAGTAGATTTGAATCATTCCTAACCCTAACCTCTTTTTGACTGGGAGGAATATTTTATCTCTTATTTTCTCTGAAGTTAACTTCCATGCCACATATTTGTGTAAATGGCTACAGAGGTGAAAATCAAGAAAAATGAAAAAAAAAAAAAAGTCATTGATATTGCAGTCAGCTACAGTTGTTTCCAAGCCAAATCATATGAGCCAAAGTTGAGTCTCAAGTCTCTGTGTGTAAGTCAAAGGTGAGTCTCAGGTCTCTGGCAGCAGGTCCAGACTGATTCTAGAATGTCTGGGTATGAGTTTTTAAAAGTTTTAAACTTCTGGGGGAGTCTGAGTTGAGTCTCTAGTCCAGGGGTCACCAACTTTTCTGTAACTGAGAGCTACTTCACGGGTACTGAGCCATACGAAGGGCTACCCATCTCATACACTAGTACAGAGTTTAGCTAAACTTCATGTATAATAAACATGTTTTAAATGCTTTTTTAGATATTGTCATTTTCTAATAGATATAAATGCAAATGCGATTAAAGAAGAATAGCAACAGGATAAAATTACATGTTAGACGTTACTCACTGCTGAATTGTGCTGAGTTGGACCGGTCCGCAGGCTACTCGTGTGGTCCTTGGGGGCACCCCGTTTGTGACCCCTGCTCTAGTCCATGAGTGTGAGTCTGAATTGAATCTCAAGTCTCTAGGGTTAGGTCTGGGTTGTGTCTTCAGTCTCTGGGTGCCAGTCCAAGATTTAAATAACATTATTAGCCACAGGCTAATTATATAATAATAAATCCAGGCAGCAAAGCTGTAAAGGAACACATAACCTCAAAAACAAGCAGTGATGTCGTGTTTATTGGAAAGAGGTTGAACTTATTGATAAGGTTGCATTGTGGATTGCAAGCAAGTGTAACAGCCATGATATTAATACAATGATTTTAAAGCAATGTGATCTGTAACTCTTTTTCTTAAAACTTCAACTTGATTACCTGACAATTAAATTAGCTTTTAATTTGGCATTTCATGTTGTTTTGCCCTCTTTCCTTTAAACAAACAAACACAACGGTCTCATTCTAACTAACTCAAGCCTGTTGTCCTGCTTTCTTCTGCATCTAGTTATTCTGCCTTCAGGGATAAAGCAGAGCTTTCCAGACTTTTGTGGCTACTTGGGGATCTCAAAGAGGCCACAGTTTCATATTTTCAGGTTTCAGTGGAAATAGAGAGTTCTTTCCTAACAGTGGTTTACCATCAGAGGAAAAATAAAATAACATGTGAATTATTTGCTTATCTAAGTGGGATAATGACTATATATGCTTCAGATGAAGTTACACATATTTTTGGGTATTGTTCAAAAAATGATGAGTTGTGCAGAGAAATGTTCTCCACAAACATGCACCTGTTCCAGTGCTGGAAAAAATAAAGTCCTTTAATATCTTTATTTTTTCTTCAGGAAAGAAAAAAAAATCAATTTTGAGTCTCAAATAGAAGAGTACACAGACAGCCAGATGTTTTGGCCAAGTGTTTTATTTTATATCTTGCCTCCTGTGGAGGAGAGCCTGTCTGTGGAGTGGAGAGGTTCAGCACCTGTTCCATGCCCTCTGTTTTTCCTGTCAGGTCTTTCTTATGCCTTGTGTCAAATTGTTTCCAGCTCACACAACAAAGCTCCACTCACATCTGAAAATCAAACAAGCACCTGGCCTCTAACAGGAAATCTCTCTTAAATCCATATAAGAGCTTCCCTGGCTCCCTGCATGTCTCCTCAGGAAGAGCAGGCAAATCACATGCAGCACCTGTCCAAGAGCATACAGAAGACTAATCTGCTCTGCCACCTCAATCACGCCATCCTGCCCGACTGGGCTGGGTGAACTCAGTGGGAAATGCAAGAATAGTACAATGAAAAATGACAGGCTCAATAACATTAAAGTTAGAATGAATCAAGGCTGGAGATACAAAAGCCACTACTTTTATAGTCTCCTCCTTTTGGACTCCCCAGTCTAATAGTCAAGTTTATGAGGAACAGTCACCGCTCCGGCCACAGTGAGAGCTATATAGAATAACCAGTCCTTCATCTTAACAATGGCACTCGAGAGAGAGAGAGAGAGAGAGAGAGAGAGAGAGAGAGAGAGAGAGAGAGAGAGAGAGAGAGAGAGAGAGAGAG
>JBBMFX010000007.1:5798499-5818884 GCA_037832545.1 Rhabdalestes septentrionalis | reverse complement strand
TCCTGCTGTCCTAACGGCGAATTTCTTTGCAGCAGGGTCGGGCCAGTATGAATACAAACGGGCTCCGACGGTACAGCACTGTGTAGGAGCATATTTGCCTTTGCATGAGCATGAATCAGGCTTAATCCTCAACGTGACCAGGTTTGTTCAGAGTGTGTACACCAATCAGCCATAACATTAAAACCATCTGGTTAATGTTGTATAGGCCCATCTTCTGCCAACAAAGCAGCTCTGGTGCATCAAGGCATGGGCTTAGATGTTTCTAGATACAGTACAGCAAGACGTTAGCTGCAGATCTGTTAAGTCCCGTTAGTTTTGAGGTCGGATTAGTTTGTCCAGCACATTCTGTGGTTGCTCATCTGAATTGAGATCAGAATTTTGAGACTAAGTCAAATCCTTGAACACTTTATCAAGCCAATTACTACAATGTTGCAGGGTGCATTATCCATTTAGGATAATACTTTTGCTTTGAAAGGGTATACATGGTCTTCAACAATACTGGAGTGGTTGGTACGAGTGTGTCGAAGTATTATCCACATGATTGCCGGGACAGGAGGATTCTGCTGGTGTCATCTCATATCCAGGTAAGGGAGGCGCACACACACACACACACACACACACACACACACACACATACACACGCATGCACACAGAGCCATCCAAATAAGGTCAAGGAAAAAGTGAGTCATTAGACCAGTGAACACCTGCTCCATGTTCCAGATCTGATGCTCACATGAACAGGGGTCAGCATGGGCACTCTGACCGGTCTGTGGCTAAACTGTCCCACACACATCAATCTGAAATGCATTGCATGTTCTGACACATTTCTATTTTAGCCAGTATTAACTTTGTGCAGCAGAAGCCCTTCTCTGAAATTGGAACAGATTAATTCAATCATGGCTTCCCCACACATCTGTGAGACTTGGGTGTACTTAACCTTGTTGTTGGTTCACCGGTCTTCCTTCTTTTTTGGTAGGTAACTAACCCTTGCATGCTGGGGGCAACTCACAAGACTTTGAAATGCTATTATCTAGACATCTAGCCATCACAAAGTCACTCAGCCCTTCTAGCCCTTGTCAAAGTCACTCAGATCCTTGTATTAATCCATCTTGCCTTTGTTCAAACTTCAAGAAACGGCCATTCACTTGCTGCCATTACAACCCAAATATAAATACTATTCATTCTGCCTGTCATTCTACCAATATTTTGGTTGATTTTTGTAGATGAAACAAATATCAACAAGACCTTTTTCCAAATGGAAAAAAAGAATAAATGTATTTTTGTGGAATGTTTCTGTACAATAATCTCTTTAATTTGTTTAGCGAGTTTCATGTATAAAAACTTTTTAGACCAAAACCATCATATTTTCCTTCTTTTTCACACCAGCACAATTTTCTACTCGGCCACACATCTGTAATAGTGCTCCCCTCAGAGAGTTCAGCTTCTGAATCTCACAGTTGCCCAATTTACTCTTTGTGCTCTTTTTTCCTGATGTCACTGTAAATGCTGCCATTATCTCTGCTCTACACTGTCAACGTTGCGTCCATAACTAACACACACGCCCACAGAGTGGAGGCCATTAGGCCGGCAGCGAATGAAAACATCCAGACGTTTCTCGGAAAATTGCTCTCGCTGTAGGTAGGATGCCGTTTTATTGTTTTTATTGAGCCAATGGAATGTTTTAAACAGTGCTTGGTTTCATCAGAATATGATTTCTGAAGAATGGAGTTGATCCACCCACTTTCTCTTGTAAGACAATGTAGATATTCAATCTTACTTTCATCTGACTGCCCAAGAAAAGCTATAATAATATAAAAAAGTCTAAAATATTACTGCTGCAGATTAGTCATCCATGATGAGGATGGGCTAAAAGCTTTAGAAAATTTTCTTGTCTTTCACCCACGGATGTTCTCCTGCTGTCTATTTCTTCACATTCCACTTCATGGATTTCTGCATGCCCAGAATACCCTGTCTCTAATATAACATTTTTGTACGTTAGTTAAAAATCTGAAAGTTTTCTTTCACTATCACCATCCACGATAAACCTGCAGATTTCACAATCGCTGCATTTACATGGAAAACATATCTTCAACCATTCTGACTTGAAATTCCAACTTAAATGTTGCCATGGAGGCTAAAATGAAACGATAAGATGCATGTTTCCATGCCCAAAGCATTTTTTTGAATGTACATCTAGAATCGGAAAACCATCTAGAATGGAACCACTTGTGCCATTTTGACATTTTAAGCCTAAAACTTTCCAGTCATTTTTTAATTGGGCAGTGGTTAATTGGATTCCAGCCTCATTCACCATTTCAAACAACTGTTTGAACAACTCATGATTTTGATCTTTTTGATTATCAAGCCATTCTACCTTTAAATTGTTCAAGATTTCCAGCAATATAAAATGTATGCCACAGACCAGTTTGTTTGTCTATGAAATATAATGATTTTATCTCCTGCTCTGCTGCTGCTTTTGTTCTGGATATTCTGTCCCCTAAAACTCATTAACATCACTTCATCCATGTCACTCACATCTGGTTTAGAAGCACACACATATCTGCTGTCCTCTTTTCTCATCCAATAGGTCTACATATTGTTGACATCACCTAGGAGGACTCTGAAGACTGAATTTGACGAGATGTTTTACAGTGCTATTTGAAACCAGTCCATCCTGGTCCTACTGACGAGTTCAGTGACTTTGTACTTCCAACAAGTCTGTCAGCCCTGTTGGAGCAGCCAAGTTAAATATTATAAGTGGACAAATAGCAGCTCAACCATACAGGAGTTGTTTTGTATCTCCTGTATTAGATATAACATCAGTGCTGGAGAACCAGCCAGAAACATATGGCTGAGGACCATCCAGGTTTTTCGAATGACCAGCAAGTTTTCCTCAAGGATCAGTATTTGTTGCGAATAGTTCCAAAGACAAGCTTACACATTTAGAGCCTTTGATACTGTCTTTTAAGTGAATGCTTTAGAACACTTATCATTGCCCTCGGTGTGGGACTTCTATACAGAGTGTCCTTTACTAGAACATTATGTTTCTTAACCAATGTTGACCACACTTTTGTGCACCAGCCACAATTACTTGTTTTCTTGTATTTTTCCCAATTTCCTGCGCAATGTCATCCCCAGTTTCTCCCACTAGTTTCTTTTCCCCCGTCGAACAATAAACACAATATCATGAACACTAGCGTGGGCTTCCTTCGAGTCACATGAATCCAGCAACTGAATCTTTTTAAACTGCTCCTGACACAATGTCACTGAACAGGTTAGCACACTTCACTGCCACTATTACATCAACAGTGAGTAATGGGGAGAGGGAGGGTCATCCTACCCACCCAGAGGGAGCAAAATCCAATTGTGCCCTCTTGGACTCCCAGCCCTAGATGGTTCAGAAATCAACAGGGACTGAACTTGAATCTCCCAATAATAGGAACTGTTCCTAAACAGTTTCACCACTCAGGAGCACCAGCTACAATTACTTCTGCATTACACCATGTATATTAATTCTTTGTCTCATAATATGACACAATATCAGATTTACTCAGGTAGCAATCATATTAAATTGGAATGAAACATTCCTGTGTATTATGCTATTGTGAAATTTGGCTCAAAAATTGGTTGATAAATTGACAGTCTCGTGAAATTTTGGCCATATTTTGAACTGATATCAAAGTTGAAGGACCCATTGGGATGATCTAATGAGCGTTATTAATGTCCTCATTTTGTATAATGAGCTTTCAATGCACACACACACACACACACACACACACAAACACACATACAGTCACACACACCAACTCCAAGCTCATTCCTGAGGTGAAACCCGACCCTCTCCCTGAGCTCCATTTGCAGTGCTGCCAAATACAACACACATCGTTCGGATGCCAAATCGCGCGGTAGGACAGCCCTCCTGATCCTCCCGCTATCCTCCACAGCCTATCTATCAAACACACCCTGTCTCGCCATGACACCGAACAAAGGCCCAGGCAGCGTGTCCCTCTGAAACAGCTCAGACAGAATAGAAGGTGATTACCCCTCTAATTCCATTCATGTTCTCCGCTATATTGGCATATTACAATGCTCCTCACTCAGGTGAAGGCACTTTATCAGTTAATCGTGCCACAGGGGGTACGAGATTTCTTCCCATTTCCCATCCCATTTTTCATTACCACTGGAGAGTTCTCCTGGACCCTCTCTCGCCCCTCATATCCTCCTCCACCGGCCCGGTCTCAATGACGACTGGACAAAAAGAGATATGTGGAAAAAAAAAAAAAAAACGAAGTGTCTGTGGAAAATGGACTCCCATTTACTGATAGTTATCAGGATTACTGTATTCATTAAACTCGATGCAAGCAAAGGTTGCTGCTGTTTGTGGAAGATGACCCATTCACTGGCCAAGCCGTATCCTTCACTAATGTCAGTTCTAATCTGAAGCGTAGCATGACAATAGGACATCCACATCACCAGGGAGGGAGAAACAGACAGCAGACAACAAAGAGAAAAGGGGGTCTGTCTGAGCCTCGGATGTTAATTCATTTTCAAAAGAAAACGAAGGGAGAAAAAGGAAAAGAGGGACAGAATGTGACAGGGGGAGGAATCTGGATCAGGGGCAGGATTTGTCTTACGTTTGCCTGATCTCATTCCAAAGCGTTCCTCTCTCTTCGACCGAAGAGAGAAACCGAGTTTCTATTTATTTCTCTTTTCGGGGGGTGGGCACAGGGGGTGTTATTTATTATTAAATTCTTCTCCCCCTTTTTCCTGAGGAGGAAGACGGGGGGTGGGGTGAATCTGTGAAGTGCATCCTGTTAACTATATTGACACAGCCAGAGAACCGGGCGCATTCTGCATCCTTTTGATGGAGACTTAAGCAGGAAAGAATTCCAGAGGGATCCATCAATTAGAGCCTCAGCTAATCTTGGGAAGCGGGAGAGAGGGAGCGCCCTGTCAACTCTGACGTATGGGTTGCCATTACCTCAATCTCCTCCTGTTTGAATAAATTCTCATTATAGAGCAGCAGGGATGACAGTTATTTGTCAACTGTCTTTTGATTATTTGACAGTCGTCATTTTAAAACCAATAACATGTAGTTCATATTCAGCATCACTGTACTTTGGCAAAGGGGAATTGCCTAAATATGACCAGAGTTTAAAAGATTTGAAGATATGAATATATTCAAATAATATATATATATTTTTACACAAATGTCAACATCATGTGTTTGACGTTTAAAGACTTGCTTGATGTTCATCTTTAGTTTTGCACAGCAATGAGTTATGAGGCAAATTAATAGCACAAGAAAAATCCAAAGAGAAAAAAAAAAAAAACCCGGGAAAGAAAAAACATGTGGTAGCATCGATCTTCAGACCTAATTTGACTCTCTTATAATGTCCATTTTTGTGTGACAGCATAACAGTTGTTTTAAAACCGCATTAGCAAGCCTATTACTACCAGTGTGTTAACGACATTAGCCTCAAAGCTCATAGCTGAATACCTCTATTTGGATTTTAAATGACAAATAGTGTAAATAACATTTTTGTTGCACTATCATATTAAATATCTAATTTATACTGGAATAGCTGTTTAATGTTAGTGGGCGTATATAGTGAAAGTCACTGGTCCTGCTTGGTCAGTTTCCTGTGTTCGGGCCGCTGTGCTGTCTCAGTGCTGGCACGGTGTGCTTGTCCTGTCTGTGACCTGCCAGTTCTGGAGTCCAGTCAAGGTGAAGCACACGCCATGAGCTCCCAATTAACCCCATACACTGGCCAATCTCATCTCAACCATCTATCACGCTATTTCTGCTAAAACTGCTTAATAAAATGATTAAATAATCATTTTCATCAGCTCTGTTTTAATGGAACCATATATTCTCATTTACTAAGACCTCTGCAGCCATGCCAAGATATGTATAGCCTTATACAAGACAGGAGGCAAGTTTGACATTTTTACTCCAAACCTGATCTAGCAGTTAGCATTAGGGTGGGTTTCCTTTTACTGTTTTATTCATATTTTATTTTAAAGAGTCGTTTTTTTGGTATATGTCTTGTCAGACTAAATCATGTTCAGGATGGATTGTGCTAATTTCAGACAAACTTGTGCTGAGCATTTTATCAGCTTCATATGGGTCTGAACAGAATTTCATAAGCCTTTAACCAAGCGTGAACAATATTTTGCTGAGATAAATCCGAGGTTGAACAGCGGTTGGGTTCATATGTAACTTTATCCTACAGTTGGGCTGGAACAGAATGTTGTCAGGCGATGTTGAGGCTGGCTAGAATTTTGATAAGCTGTAGTCTGGTTCAGACAGAATCTGATATTGTTCTACATTAAATTTTGATCAGTGTTCAGTTAGGCTTCAGTAGGGCTCCGACAGAATTGTGTTGGGCTACTGTCCAATTTGGACAGAATTTTGTCGTGCCACATTTTTTGGGGATTCGGTTAGGGTTGAACAGACTTTTGTTGGGCTCCATTCAGGTTCAGCAGCAAATCTTTTCTCTGTGGATCAAGGATGGTCAAAATGTTCTTAGACAAGCTTGTTGCTATACCCTCAGTTCAAAATTTCAGCTCAGATTTAAGGCTAAACAACCCACAAGACACTGAAAAAAAAGAGAGGGGTTCACAATGGGCCATAATGAAATGCAAGTGACAGAAATATGGGTGTGGTGAGAGCAAGATGCGAAAAGGAGCCCGAATGAGTTTCCCTTTGATTTGGAATGTGTGGCAAAAGCTGTCAAGCGTGACCTGTTTAAAGTCAGTCATATGGGTGGATGGGCTCGGATATACGCGGTGGAGTGGAGCTCAGGTCAGCATACATCTATGCTTCAACACACTCACAGCCTTACAGGACTGCCATGACCCTTTGTTTGTCTTTAATAATTTAGAGGAGAACACAAGTCAGAGGGACTGCAGGTTATGCGGTCATTCAGAGACCGGGCTTGTTGAAGAGATGTTGAAGAGCCCCGGGCTTGGTTGAGTGGGCTAGACAGACACACACAGACAGAGACAGACAGACAGACACACACACACACACACACACACACACACTATTGAGCACTAACTGACCTCAGCCAGCTCCTCATCATCTTGCTGCTGGCTGGCATTAATGCTTAATTGATGTCACAGAGGCACTGCTGATCAAAGGCTTTTTATTCATCCTCCAGTGAAATGGGCTCCATCGCTCCACCACAAGCAGGGCCTGCAGAAAGGGAATGGGAAAGTAGTGTGCGGTGAGCATTTGTGTGTGTGTGTGTGCGTCTTTACGGTGTGCGTTTTTACGTGTGTGTGCATGCACAAGAGGTATTTTTTGTTAGCCATCCATCCAAGCACAAATGCCCCCTCTTCCTGGCAATTACCCCCCTCCCGCTCAGCCCCTTCCATTTAGGTGCCACCCCACTCACCAGTGTGGAGAGCTACCACGCTGACAAACCTCGGCCTAGATTAGTGCCAATCTTATTTGTTTCAGTGGGTGCTCAATTTCCCCTCCATCATGCCACTGACATCCATGGAATGGGCTCTTTAGTTTTTTGTTCACTATTGTGTGATTAGGTCTGCGTGACAGCCCCTCTCCAAACCGTAAGAGCACACTGTACGTCAACAGGCTCCAACCCAGCCGGAGTGCTCAGACACTGCTGTCCTTTCTGATAAACAATGCGATATGAAAAGCTATGGCAGTGATATTCTCTTGTTTTCAATATATATGCATATGTTTTCAACCGTTTTTTGCCAACAAAAATGAGATATTGCCATACAATGCCTTTGAGGACACCTAGATTTTTACTATCTTTTTAAGAAGTGAGCATGCTTTATTCGATAGAATGCTGTTGAGACCTTAGCATGTGTCATTGCAAAATTAAAGACATATAAAAAAGATAGACATGTGATGGAAAATAAAACTACAACCTTCAGATAATAAAACAAAATATACCTAAACACTGCTAATTATCATTTTTAATACACATTGTGCAGGGTGTTTTTCATATTTATGTTTCACACTGTACACATTTTCACAGACACTGTGCGATTTGATTTTTAACTGCATAGCTGTGTTTTGTGCAGAGTGCTCCAGGCAGCCAGGTGTTATTGTTGCTTTTTCCAGTCCGACCAATCAGATCAAAAGGAAGGCGGACCTTCTGTGAGAGTCAGAGTCACTGAGAATATTGAACTATACAATTTCATAGATCAAAATTAGAACAAAAATCAGTATTTTCTCTTGCTTGTTTTTAATAGCGGCACCACACTTACAGGTTAACAGTAGATTCCTTTCTAAAAGGGTGAGTGACAGACCTTTCTGTCTATATCCAACCCTGTGATAGTTAGTTAGCATGGTCGATGTACAGTTATGATGCTACTGTCGCTTAGCAACTGGGAGGCGTGCAGCTCAAAGCAGCATTCAGAAAAACACAGAGTGAACATCCCAGCCCTCCAGCCTCGCCAAAAAACACAGTGCAAACCCCCTTTTAGTACTTTATCTCAAATGCGGCCTTTTGAAACATCCCATTTCCCGATTACATTTCCTGCTTTCACATCACTCTGTCTCTCTATATGGGGATCTGGACCTGTAGCAAGGCTAGAGGAAAGGTGTGATTCTTTCATTATGCCAGACACTCACATAGCAGTGCAACAAACACTAACATACCACTACCACGTGTGTGTCATTGGTGAGGAGAGCCCACCACTCAAATATTCAATCAACAGTGATCCTATGGTGGCCCATTTTAACTAAAACTGGAGGAATGTGTGGCAGACAAATTCCTGCAAATTATGGGTTACAGTCAGTAACTATAAACATACAAAATGTTCCTCTGTAGTAGAGTTTTTCTGACAAAAATGCCACTGATCAAATAAAATGGCAACTGGGTCTTGTGTTACTCCTCCAGGCAATATTCTGCATACTGGGTTACTGACCCACACTCTTCCGCTCCAGGCTTGGGGAAACAATAGGCGGTGGGCCACCTCAAGGCCAGGGCTTGGTGAGATGGTATTTATGCAAGCAGCAGGCCACTGGCAGCCAGGAACTATTTTAGATCCTCAGAGGTGGATAAAGAGAGAGGAAGAGGAGGAGGAAGATGCGGCTGGCATAGCGAAGCAGCATTGTGCTCACTTCCACACACAGTCCCCTGAAGAGAGGGTCACTTAATGTTTTATTCAAAGCATGTGTCTCTAATGTGTGTGTGCATGTATCTGTATGTGTGGTTTCATTCAAATGCTGCGGGCTGATTTTATAACACCTATTTTGCTATTATGTGGGAATACATTGCAGCTTCAGCTTGTATAGAATGGGCTTGGATAAACGGAATTAATTTCTATCCTCTTATTCATTGTGGTGAATGAGACTGTGCGTTGATGTAGACTGTCAATTACAACACCCTTTGGCTATGTATTAGATGTATCAAACAAAATGGTTGCAGCAATGAGGTAGAAGACCAACAGTAATGTTGTGCTGATAAAAGAGTAATGTTGTGCTGATAAAAAATTTTGAAAAGAAAAGAGAGGGGTAGACAGCCCTATTTAAATGGCTCTGCCACCCTTAGGGCCAATGAATTATCCAGCTCTCCAGTGAGAAGAGCAAGGTTAAGTCAGGCCGCCAGCCTACCAAACCTGAGAATTAATTACACATTCCAAAACAGGTCAATTATCCCAACATTCCTCTGTATAAATGATTTGAAAAGTGTGTGTTTATGTGGGCTTTCATATGTGTTGGTATGGGTGGATGTATTAAAATTGGCGGACATGTTGGTGTGGGTGGATGTGTTTGAATGAGTAGATGTGTTGGTATGGGTGGATGTATAAAAAATGGGCGGATATTTTGGTGAGCGGGGATGTGTTGGTATGGGTGGGTGTGTTGTGTGTGTGGATGTGTTGGTATGTGTGGATGTGTTGGTGGGGGTGGATATATTAAAATGGGCGTATATGTTGTGAAGGTTGGTTGTGTTTGTATGTAGCCCATCTAGTATTGTATACTCCCAGCTCGTCTTAACATGTATAAACATAGAAAAACATGATTTACTACTGTAATAATGTTGTACAAAATAAAAAAATACTTTACACAATGAGAATGAGAATCATCAGGTTACTGTACATTCTATATCCTTTACCATGCAGAATGTAGTCTGCATGTATGCAAAGCAAAGAAAAAAGAAAATGAACATCTTACATAGCTAAATAAGTGAGAGTGCACAACCAATTCACAAACACAGGACAAATAATACACAGACAACCATCCAGGAGGCAAATTGGTAAAGCCAACTTTACTAGAAGCCAGGTGTATCTGCACTGTATAATCATAAACATCTTCAAACACACGGCTCACAGAAGAGTTTTGTTGTAATTCATTTTAAAGATACCCTCTATCTGTATATATTGTCTGTATAAAAGTTATTAATACTAATTAAATATAATATACGAATATTATTGTGTTATTTTTTGAGTGGTGGAGGGGTCCGTGGAGGGGTGGGGGGGGCACATTCCCCTCAAAAGGTGTGTGCACAGCCCTGTATTGGAGGATGTCTTGGTATGGGTGTATGTGTTGTTATTGGTGGGTGTGTTGGTATGGTTGGACGTAATGTTATGGGTGGTGGTGTTGATATGGGTGGGTTTGCTGGAATGGGTGGATGTGTTGGTGTTGGTGGATGTGTTTTCTAAAGTGGAGTGACATATTTAGAGAATCAGAAAGAAAAAAAAATACTAAAGGTCTGCTCATTTATATAACTGCGTTTTCACTGCTCCACCAACTGCAGCACAAACTAATACAATCCAAAGACAATATGAGACCAATACAGTACATGTTCTTCTATGTTAATCTATGCACAGTGGGTGTGTGCAGCCAGCAATAACAGCACACACAAATTGAAATTTCACTTTAACCACCTTTGCACCACTAGGGAAACATATAGAAGCATACAGAAAATAATAGGTTTTGTTGGTAATTATGATGGTTGGTGGAGAATTGCCCTCTAAATGCCCTCTGAATCCAGGCCTGAAGTACTTTCTGCAGCTTAGAGTCAAACGACCACTGTAATTGCTTAGCAACTGTTACAGTTGAATAATCTGGATATGGAGAAAAATGGTAGAACTCTTTTAAACTCAAACTGTGTGAACCAAGTTTTCAGAATATCACGAATAAAGGTTTAAAATGGTAGTTCAAAATGAACAATGGTTATCAAACATTCTTCAAAAATCTTCAAAAGTAGGCAGCATGTCCCCAAACACGAAAGTGTATATTCCTGAAACTACAGGCCCTACATGGCTGTTTGTAGTTCAGGCCTCTGGAAATGAAAGGCCTGTGATAGTGCGAGGCTCTGACTCTGTGTTGTAGTACAGCTCAGGCTCCCTTGTTAGCATTCTTTGGACTCAGTTAGTTCACAAGCAATGCGTCTCCCACTGGCATAGAGTTGCCATAGCTTTGAGGAGTCCAATGACTAGTTTCTATCATCTCGTTCTGGCTCCAGCTCCTACCATATGTTCCAAACCCTGAAAAAGGCGCATTGCTTTGTAATGCCGGAATACGAGCCACATCCAGCCTTATAATAGACCAAACACGAGCTTTTGCTCGAAGTGGATTCAGGTGCCAGTGGTTCTTTTTTAAGCACATGAAAGCCGATGCATGACTCAATTAAGACAATTAAGCCAGTGCACGTTTAGCAGCTGCAGTCTTTGGGCTCGATTCAGCTGAACTGGTGCAGGCATGAAGTTTAGTGAAGCAACAGAGGTAAATCAATATTTCCCTAAAGCTGCTGTTGGCAATGGATGCTTTCTGGGCGTCTCCATCCACTATTCCCTGTGTCCTGCACGCAGCAGCAGGGCGAGTGCATTATACATCACAGAGTAAGATAAGAAGTCCCTCCATCCTCATCTCTCTCTCTCTCACCCTCCCTCATTCTTTCTTTGCCGAGATGTCCCAGCGGAGGCTGAGTTGATGAAGTGCCAGCTTCCCTCCCCGTTACTCTCTGTACGAGGGCCAACTGTCCACATGCATGAGTGTAGTCATCTGTCAGATGGCATGCTCCTCGTAACATTCTGTTTTCTCTGGTAGGCGCAGGTGAGCCAGGCCGCGTGTTCTCATCGCTCAGCGTAGGATCGGGCCACCACTGGCCAGCCCCTCACCATACGGCCTCTCTATCCATGATCAATAGACTGAGTCGCTCCATTTATGAGCCTGTTTGTCCTTTGTGCAAGATGTTAAATTTTATTTTATTTTTTTGGTTTGCACAGGTACTGTGTCATACAACATGGTTCACGCCTTCCATGAACAGGGAATTCCCATTATGGAGGGAATAAATGGGAGGAAAGAAGTATTCAAATACTTGTTTCATACCTTTCCAGACCTCCAATACGTGTAACCAATTTAAATGTAAACACAAATATGTTTAAGTATTAGTTCTGTAAAAAAAGTCTCATACAAATTGCACCCGGTATCATTGAAAAAAACAACAACTTTATCATAGGTTTAAATTTTTACCAAGCATATAGAAGTGGGACAAAATTATTAATCACACTTGGAGAAAAAAGCTACAAAGACCTCTAAAAGAGAAAATACATCTCTGTCAGTGCAGCTTTCGATAATATGCCAGAGGAAATTGAATGAAACAACAACCAATCATCTTCAGACAGGAGTGCCAATCAAGATATTTCAATATGCCTTCAGACTAATGATACGAGACACAGGAGAGTAAAGAAAGCACTCACTTTACAAGACGACCTGAAAGGAGCAGGAAAAACTGTTACATGGAGAACAATAAGCAATGAACTGCACCATAATCATCACAATTCTTTCACCCCACACAAAACTCCTGAGCTAAAAAAGAAGTGCAGAGATTTGCATCTTAAATCTGCCAGGTGAGGGCTTAGACAAACAAGAACTTTTCTGGAATTTACTTTGTACAAACAAAACAAAACTACAGTTTTCTTTGGCTATAAATCAGCTCGGCATGTTCATAGAAAAGATTTTACTGTCAATTCAATATATGTACAGGACATCCAGAAGAATCAAAATGCTGTTTCCCTTTCTCATTTTTTAGTAATATAGAACAGAATAGAACAATAAAATAAGATAATTAGAGTAGAGGACAGTAAAGATATACATGTCATGCACATCTCCGGTAATGGCTGTGGTACAATACAAGGACAGTAATGGATCCTGATGAGGTGTGTAAAAGAGCAGCTAAAGAGATTTACATACACGGGAAGGAGGATTGCATGAGTGATCTCAACAATACTATAAATACAGGGAAGTATGGTGGTGGGAGCATCGTGATAAATTCCACATGATATCAGACTATTTTCTGAAGAGTTTTATTTTGCCTTTACAATACATTTTCTACAGCCTTTGTCTTTGTCTCTATGTGTCTGTGGAGTTGTTGCAGAAGCAATTTCCTCCAGAATCAATAAAGTTTTGTGATTCAGGTTTAAATTAAATGGAGCTGGTTGTTGAAGGAAACAGGAACAGAACGATGTACTAGAACACAGAAGAGGGTAATTTGATGGCAAAATGGCAAAGATCAACAAAACTACAACACAAAACATACAGACAAATTTATTTAAGCTTTCTAAGATGCCGAGTGAAGGTGTCTCCATGGTTAGACTCCTGACTAGAATCTCACTAAACTTGTGAGTTTAATTAAGGGAATTTTATCATACATGTCTAAAAGTTGCCAACAATGTTTTTTTTATTTGCATTCTTGGTTTATGTTAATCCACATGTAGCTTTTCTTTTAAGAAAAAGTCAAAACACACTGTATATATAAAATCCATAAGCACTCAGGTAACCTTGCAACTGATTCAGAGTTTGTTTCAACTCCATTCTAATTAGTTAAATCACCTCCACAAAAAATTACATTTCTATTACCAATGTTTTCAATCCAGGAACCACTAAAGAAGCTTTTGGGTTGAGAGGGTTTAAAAGAGACTAGACTATGACAATTCAGACAAATTGCGCTGACATAAACCTAAAGAATGTAAGCTGGGAGCTTTCACGGCTACGTCAATTCCTAAATCAGAAAGGTGAAAAACAGGCCATTCACGGGACATGAAGTATTTAATGAGTCAGTGCTCCTTGTTGGGGCCTGACTTGTGTGTATGTCACCTGTAGAACTCAGAAAACGACTCATTAGAGAGGAGTACATATGTGATTAGATAAGGTTGATGTGTAAGGCAGAGATTGATTGGAAAGAAGAAGTAAGTAAAGCATGTAAGACAAGAGCGGAATGCAGCACCGGATAAGTGACGACAAGTGCTTCAGATGTTTATGTGACGTTATCGGATCTTTTTTTGTGATTAGCCATACAGCTGTTGAAGAAGTATTACTGCACTGAAATGCCTGGACAATGAGCCATTCATGCACTCAGACATCAAAGTCCCAGAGACCTGCACCTGCAGGACGCAGTGCAAAATGGGGCATTTTGAAAAAGAACTGTTAACCTCTTAAAATACAGGGTTTTTGTAAAGTGGTACTGATAACTATATTAGCATGCTGGGCCACTCGCTGAATGACAGGTCACAAAGAATCTGGCTGCATTCCAACTGCTGTTATTTCTATGCTGTGTACGAGAAGTGACTTGAAGTTCATATGAACTCTCTCTCTCCCCCTCTCTCCCTCAATCTCTTCCGCTCTCCCTGCAGTAATACTCTCTCTCAGAGGGCTTTGAGAGATGAGAAACGCTGCAATCTTCTCACAGCACTTCAAAGTATGATTTAATGGAATTAGCTGGTCAATAGGGGAGAGGCAGGGAAGAGAAGTGTCAACAGATCTCATCAACAGAGAAAAGGGGGGTGAGAAAAGGACGGGCTGAACTAAAGGCCTGTTACGTAATCTATTACATTAAAGCCGCGTGTTACTTTGTCCTCTGACTTTTACTCAACTGTTAGACGATGCCTGAGAGAGGGTGTGTAATTAAAAAGGGCTTTGTCTGCGCTTTCCTCTGTGGGATTGCATGATTAGAAGTTGGGCTTTTTTTGCCTCAACATGCTAAATTAGTCCTGATCACAGGCTCTGTCCTCATTTGGTGTCTGCCATGGGACATGGAATAAATAAATAAATAATTAAATAACAAATAAATAAATAAAACTATACGTAAACAAACAAACTAACAAACAAATAAATGAAATGGTGCAGCCAGCAACAGAAAAGGAGAACGAAGAAGTCTTGGAAAAAATAATAAATGTAGACTTTTCTAGATTTTTGGTGTCCATTTATTTTCTGCGATTTCCAAAATTACTAATGCTAGTTGAAATTTTGATTTTAAATCTTTATTAGTGGCTGTTTTCAAAATGATCTTTTAAATGTTTTAATGTGTTGCCAAGCCAAGTGGTTAGTTTTGGTTTTCTTACTCTTTCACCACAAAAGATGAGGAAGAATAAAGATTTTCATTCAGATAAATCCAGTTGTGACTAAATGACAATAAATGTGGGTGAGTAGGTGACCAGATCCGTGCCAGTGAATGTTCACAAACTGGTGTACCTGGTAAAACAACATACAGTAACCATGTTAATTTTTATGCACTTAAGCAATAATTGGGTTTACATGAGGTTGTGTCTGTAGGTGTTCATAAATGCAATGACAGATTTGGTTGAATCCTTTTGACAGAGTGAAATCTTCAAACATGATTTCCTTTGTTGATATCACTATGAAACACAGTGTACTTAAAATATGCTGAACTCTACCTTAATTTACCCCTGAAAATATGCTAAACACCTGAATTTGAAATAAGTGGCCATTTGTTTGTAAACCATTCCTTTAATTTTACCTTAAAAGTGGATTGAAGATATGAGTGTGAAACCCCTTAATCCTAAACATAAGGCATTTTCTTCAGGAGGCTCAGTTGTCTATGGGCCAAATTTAAAAAATAAGGGAAATATTCAGTAGGTTTATCCCTTAATCGGACTTAATCCAGTTAAATTTCCTTACTTTCCTGGAAATTAAGATAAAAATTAAGGTTATATTGAGGGGTAAAATTAAGGCGTTTGGTTTGGTAATGTATCAATTTAAAATTCTATATCTTGAGATCTAACTGAGATATTTTAAGATGTATCTCAGTAAAAACACTTTAATTATATGTGAAAAAAAAACCCAAAATGATAAAAATCTGTGTAACTGCTGGTCTCGTAGAAAGAGATTGATGCACTATAAAAGAAAAAACTTGGTGTACTTGGTATGAAATAGAATACTTATGAAAAATGCTTACTAAAAGTAATGAGAACTGTGTCAACTTGAAATGAATCAGTTAATTTACTCTGAAAAAGTAAAGCAACTGGTCTCTCAATGTTTTTTTTTATAAAGTTAGCAGTTTGCAGTGTGGTGTGCATTTGGAAACAATGTCTATTGATGCAAAATTAGAGTTAGTTATCCTCCAGCCCTTCATCAGTGGTCAGTTTCGACCGCAGAGCCATTGTGCACGCCATCAGACAGCTGTAGTCGGTAATTGCACACCTACGCACTGTATATAGTGGACCGTTGAGGTAGGTGGAGGTAAGTGGATGGCGGGTGTATTTATAGAAGCCTGGAAGCATGGAACCACATGTTTAGAGCGGTAATAACGAGTTTGCTTTGAGTTGAGTCAGAAGACAGAATGACGGCCCGTTGGGAGGATTAATTAGATATGATATCTTAATTTGCACACAACAACTACTTTACTGTAATTACACAGCTTTTTATTTTCTTTACAAAGACTAAGCAGAAGGCAGGAAGTCCCAGAATGCCTGTTGACTCTGGCAGTAAAAAAAAAAAAGCTCATTTCAGGAATCCACCTTCTTTAGGTATGACTTCTGCTGGAGACCCCATGAGAACTCATTGCCTGTAATTCATCACAGTCACTAATTGTGCAAAGGCAGAAGTCACTCTCTCTTTTCTCGAGGAGAGGCAGAGAGTCAGGAGGAACGGAATCACAACAACGAAATTGAAAACAGAGTAAGGGAACGCAGCTACATGAGGATGAAAGTCCCATATGCCCGGAAACGAGAGAGCTGTGGTTTGATTAGGCGGCATATTTCGACGGCACCGAGGCGGAAGAAAAAGAACTGAGCTATTTCTGCGCTTTTCTGTCTATTTTTGTCTCCGTAGAAACGAGAAACAAAGAACAGGGAAACTGGACAAAAAAGTCAGTGAGGGTTAATTTTAAATTTTTTTCCACTTCTGCTTTTTATCGTCAGAGAAACAAAGTTGCAACTGTTGTTTTTTTATTCAGCGTTGTCATGGAGACTGGAGCATGGGCCCGGCTCTGAGCGAACACAATGCTCAGGTCGAGAAGTTAACGATGAAGGGATTTCAACGACGGAGGAAACACAGGTGATCGAACAGCCATCACAGCAGGTGTTATTACAAGAATCACAAACGCAGTTTTAGACTCTCTGCTAACTTGCTTAAGAGCAAAGAACAAGTTAACAAGCTCATTTCTGCTACAGCTGTAACACTGCCGCAGCTGCTGCGCCTGGTGAGCTCCCAGGACTGCCACAGAACACACGGAGGGCTGTACACACCCCGCACACACACACCAGGACGAGCCTACTGTGCTGCCGGAAAGACGTTGCCAGATAATTGCTTTCTGCAACTGATAGCGTCTGATTACTAATGCTATATCTCACAGACAAACTTTATCTGCAAATGAAAAGCACGCTGCCCTATCATTCACGAGGGAAGAAGGTGTCAAACAAAACCAAAATTTTTTGGAGGGACTAGGTGCCAGAGGAGACCAAATTTGCATGAGCCTTCTTCCTTTTCAGCCAGGCGTTACACTTATTTGATTCCATTTAATTAGCATCTGAATTGTTTATCTGGGTTATATGAAAGTCGACCATTAATTATGCACGGGAGGGAGGAGGGGGCAACAAAAACAAAGAGATTCCCGAAAATGTGGGGCACTGGTAAACTTCCAACTGCAGCAAAAAAAAGAAATAATGAAAAAATAATTATTCATTTAATAATAAATATTTATAAACAGACTATTTGATGTCCATAACGTGTTTGCTCACAGGTCAACACCAGGCTTGAAAGAAGATGACAAAACTGTTTTATATGTCATCTTTTCTGGTGTAAATTTGTAGTGTAAAATTTAGTGTATTGTTTTAACTCAGGTCTGCTCTTTGAGAAGGTGGGACCCCGCCTCACTTTGGGAAAATGTAAGTGTAATGCACTATTTGAAGCAAATGAATGATGACACATCAAACCAGGGGAAAGCAATACAGTAGTTTGAGATCCGTGGAATGTCGAATGTCTGAAAACAAATTAATAAAGTAACCCTCCATCCTCTAAAAACTTTTCTTCCTACAAACTGAAATGTGCAACCAGGCTCTACACATTCTTCAACTCCACAGGAAATTTCTTTTTTGTTGAAAGCTGCAGTTTTTGGACTTTTATAGGAATGTCCACGAATAGCAGCTGTTTGAATCTATACATCAGTTTACTTACCTTGTGTACACAAGTATTGGCCCGACCTTTACACCAACAGGGAATTTAATGATATTGCATTCAAACAGATAGATTTTAATATAGAGTTGGTCCACTTTGCAGATTACAGCTCTTCTTGGAGGGCTTACTACAAGTTTAAGAGTTTCTGTGGGAATTCATGCCCATTCATTCTGTAGAGCATTTATGAGGTCAGGCACTGATGTTGGAAGAGAAGTTCTGGCTTGCAATCTCTGTTCCAGTTCATCCCAAAGGTGTTGAATGATATTGAGGTCAAGGCTCTGTGTGGACCAGTCAAGTTCTTCCACACTGATCTCATCTAGCCACGTCTTTATGGAGTTTGCTTTGTGCACTGTGGCACAGGCATACTGGAATAGGAAAGGTTCTTCCTCAAACGGTGTCCACATTGTTGGAATCATGGAATTGTCCAAAATGTCTTGGTCTGATGGAGCATTAAGACTCCCCTTCAGTGAGATTTCAATAATTAAGTGTTGTCTCCCTGTACCATTGTCCATGTAGAGTATTTCAGGCTTGTTTTGTTTGTGAGACATAGTGTTAAGGAACATACACAGTGGACTGGAGGCGTTCGGTGCAGGGAGCTGGACTGAACTGGTGGTTTGTGTAGAGAAGTCTTTCTTGTGACCAGAAGGGTAATAAAGCACAAGCCACCATTACTGCAACAGAGCCAAACACTACAGCGCAGCAGAGGAATGACCACAGACCACAGCTATCAAATGCTGCGAGCCCATACTCTATTACAGCCCTGGATAAAGTTATATCTCTCTCAACGCAGAGTTTTGTGATTTGTGTGTGTGTGCATGTGGTGCCACAGTAAAAGTGATTCTATCCATCAGTAGAAGAGCTGGTCCTCTAAGTACCCATTTGTTTTTGTGGCAGGAACTCAGCTGCCCTCAGTAAGAGCAGTGCCCATGTGTGGGACCCATGAAGAACACTGCTTGGACAGTCATTACATAATGGCTGTATGGATCAGTCTTCAAGCAGAATGCTGTACTACTGTTGAGTGAGAGTCCCATACAGCTCTCAGTTCACAAAGGTCTGAAAGTGGAATAAACGAAATAAAGGAAACCAAGGTTTTAAATCGTTTTTGTTTGTTTTGAAAGTTGGTTAATTGGTTAATAATATTATGTATTTATTTTGTCCTGAAAATAAACAAAACTGACAACAGATGGGTTTAATATTGTTCAACCTAAATACTGCACATTTTACTCTTGTTAAAATATATGAAAAAGTATGTGTTATTTACATCTAAGGAAAATGTAGGTAATTTTATTCCAAGTAAATCTATTAGTTAATAAATTGTGAAATGTAAAAGGCAGCTGAAAAATTCAAATACAAAAAAATACACACAAATATTTGTATACAATCAGCCATAACATTAAAAATGTTAAAACCACATATAGATGAAGTGAATAACATTGATTTTCCAGTTACATTGACACCTGTCAAGGGATGCAATATATTGCTGGTAAGTAAGTGAACAGTCTGGGTTTTTTTTTTCATTGATGAGTTGGAAGCAGGACAAATGGGCAGATGTAAGGACACAAGTGACTTTGACACAGGCTAGATTGTGAGGGTAGACGACAGAGTCAGGACATCTCCAAAACAGCAAGTGAACTGGTGACATGGTCATAGGTGCCCAAAACTCACTGATGTGTGTGAGGAACAAAGGCAAGCCCATCTGGTAGAATTCCCCAAAAGAGAAGCACTGCAGTACACACTGAAACTGTTTGTGTTTTTAGAAATTAAAGGTGTCAGGACACAGTGTAACACAAGACTGGTTTGACTGGTTAGACTGGTTAGAGTGCCCATGCAAAATTTTGTGCATCATTGAAAGTGGCTGAGTTGGTTTGGCCTGATGAATCACATTTTCTTTCACACCATGCAGACTTCTGAGTGTGTGTGTGTGTGTGTGTGTGTGTGTGTGTGTGTGTGTGTGTGTGTGTGTGTGTGTGTGTGTGTGTGTG
>JBBMFX010000007.1:5767194-5783630 GCA_037832545.1 Rhabdalestes septentrionalis | reverse complement strand
GTTACTTTTATAGTGATGTAACTCAGTTACTAACGCAGTTATTATATGTGAGAAGTAACTAGTAACTATAACTAGTTTTTTTAAAGGTACTTGCCCAACACTGGGCATGGGTGCCCACAGTTCACTGAAATGCGTGAGTAGCAAAGGCTAGCCCATCTGGTCCAATCCCCCACAAGAGCAGCACTGCAACCCACATTATTGACAAAGGTCAAGCTGGTTGTGATATAAAATTGTCAGAACACAGTGAAACACAAACTGCAGTGTATAAGGCTTCTGAGCCACTGAGTGGCCATGCTAACTTTTGTGCATCATGAAAAAAAAGTGCCTATACGTACATGTGATAATCAGAAATAGACCGCAGAGTAATAAAAGAAGGTCTGATCTGATGAATCACATTTTCTTGTACATCGTGTAAAGCTGAGTGTGTGTCTTGGTGTCACTTACCTGGGATGACATCAGGATGCACCACAGAAAGAAACATAGTAGGTGGAGGCAGTGTCTTGGTGCCAGATACCACAGCACTCCTTCAGAAGCCGGCTGGAGTTCATGCCTTTATGAGTCAGAGCTGTTTTGATTCTCATTACACTGGCACATGTGAAGGGGGAGGTTATATAAAAGACATATTAGTGCTGTGTATGTTGTGGTTAGTCCCTACCAATGTTGTCCAAAAATTACTACTGGTGAACTGACAAGAGACTCATGCATTCCCAAGACTCACTCAAGTGTGGGGAGCTATACACTGTTGCAGACCAAGTCCATTCTTTCTTGGCAACAGTATTACCTAATGCCAGTGACCTCTTAGTGCCCACTGTTACACCTCAAAAATTGTTCAAGAATGATTTGAGGTACATGACAAATGATGCTAACTTGTTAATTAGTCCTATCAATATGGGCCTCATCTCCCAACGACAGGACTTACTTGATCTGCTGCACATCTTGATCGATCCATGCCTCAATGGGTCAAGTTTTTTAGGCACTTGAGGAACCTACACAATATTAGGTCGATTGTTTCGATGTCATGGCTGATCAGTGTAAATCTAAACGATTGCTCTGTAAAAGAGAAATGTAAAGAATACAGTGATTGTTACAGACAGAGCTGTAACAATATCAGGGTCACCTCAATATTTTTTCCATTTTTGCCAATATTGATCTGAAAGGGTTTTGTTTAATCAAATGTGTGAAGCATTTCACAGCCCAACTTCTTTGCTGAATTGCATTTCGCTTGTTTCTATGTAACTCCAGTGAAACTGGAGGGGAAATAAGTTCTGAATTGGATGTAGGGCTGCTGTCAAACACTTACCCAGAATCTGATTAAACAGGCTGAATTTGAAATGTAATGTGATGAAGTAGAAAATTAGCCATGTAGCATGTCATTACTCTGCAACAATCGTTCTTATATGGTTATTGTGAAGAAATTGTTCTGCTATTTGTGTTGAATTCATGTTGTTGGAACTAACTGTTGAGTAATAAATGATATCTTGCAGAAGAGCCGTGTCCAAAATCAGATGTAGGCAGTAAAGGAACTGCAAACTCATGGTTCCTCCAGGCTGATGCAGTGATGCATTTGATTTCTTCCCTCAAAAAAAGTTATTGGCCAACCCTAGGGCTCCAAAACAACATAGATTTATATGCTGTCTAGAAACCGAGATTGGAGGACTGTCCAGCTCATCTGTAACGTCCTTCCTTGCAAAATTCTTTGTAAAAAAAATGTGAATAGCATTTTTTTCCAACCACAGAAAACAAGAGAGCAGCTGATGAGTTGATACGGAATGCCGTACATTTAACTTTATTGCTAATGGCCTTCTCTCTTTTTATTGAGCTCTCTGGGCCAGATGCAGACTCCTACTATTTTACTGTGGAGCATTGCGTCTGTCCCTTCTGTTCCTGTGAGTCAAAACAAAGCATTTGGATAATTGGATCAAACTCTGCTAAAAGCAGACACATCAACCACATGTTCGGATCTAACACGCGCTCCTGTTTATGGGTTTGAAAGCCCATTTTCAGAAATGTCCCTGCTTTTATTCTTAATCATTTATGATCGATTAAAGATGAATATTGCAGCTTTCTGAAATAACAGTGAGGGTTTCAGAAGGGTTTAGTCATTGAATAATTTAATAACGAACTGAATGAATGGATCAATTAAATGACAATAAATAGTGTTTAAGAAGTTATTAAAATGTACTAATTTTAAGGTTTTAGACAACTACGCAAGAAATGATCTTACCATAAAAGTGGATGCCTGTTTTATATCCCTGTCCTATTACGCTTAAGTGTTAGCTATATTCCTTGCTCTTAAAAGCCTGGACAGGGTCAGACCAGTTCGTTTATGGGCCTTAATCAAGTGAGAAAGCTTGAGGCTTTCAGCAAAACTCTGACAGCAGAGTGTTCAGAGATACTGGAGAGAGCGAGTGTGGCGCACAATCAGTCCAGGCACGTTCGGCGGCAATTATAGTAATCCATGCAGCTTTGGAACACATTAGAACACACCCTTCTTGGCCTGAGGACACCAGCATTCACTATTGTATTAGCTTCTCTTGTACAGAAAAAACACATCTTGGAATGAAATTGCGATCATATTACATTTCCGTGTTTTCGAGTCTCACTCTGCGGCCCGGGCGTTTCATAAATCACCTCATGTTTAATTGTGGGAGGTGTGCAGGCTCATGAGCTGACTGAGACCTAGCATAGCCTGAGCTGTCTTTCCAATGCGCTCTGGCATTTTTGAATGCAGCCTAATAATGGAAAATAGGCGGCGAATGGGGTGAATGTATTGGGAAGGCCCTAACGAGACCTGGCAGTGGCATTGACGGGTCCGACCGCAATCATTCTTCAGGCACTGGGAAGCTTTTAATGTGTTTAGCACACCTCCCGGCTGCACAGCACCACACACAGTGTCTCATATTTAAACTGATTGCACTGCCAGAGGGAACAAATGCATAAATCACGCTTTCATCAAAAAACGTTGGAGTGAAAGAGAAATGGCCGTGGCCCACCACACAGCACAGACATGCAGACAGTTTTCAATGTGTCAAAATCCCAGTGATGGTCTTCTGTGCAAGTGTGTGTGTTTGTGTGTGTTTGTGTGTGTCTGTGTGGGTTTTCGCAAAAATCCTATTTGCTCTTGCTGGCAATAACGTCGTCAGAAGTTAAGCTGCCGCTCCACCGTGCACACGAAGAATGGGAAACATCTCTTTGAAAATCTGCACATGGTGGTAGCAGAGTCAAATCCCTGTGATTACTGCCGTATCCATTACGAGCTCCTTCTTGAAAGAGTAGCTTAGGGTGGGGTCTTTGTTGTGATGACAAAGGATAGCCCAAATCTCAAAGCAAGCATTGCGGTCGAGGAGCAGCCGACAAGCATCTGATTGCCTGAAATGGAGGTAGTTTCCCCTGACACCCCTGATGGAAACCGCAGGAGCAGACCCTTAAGATCCGCTGGTAATTAGAAGCACATATCTAATCAGCCAGCAAGCCTACGTTGGTCATAATGACAGCTTGGAGGTATAGAGTGCGTCCCAAACCTTTCAAGATACACTGATGTGTTTACTTGATCTCTAAAATAGACATCTGTTGCAGCAAGTAGAAATGAAACCCAAGCGAGACCGCAAAATGGGTAATGGAAAGCAGAGCCAACGATATTTCACTGTCAAATGATAAAGAAAGAGAGGGAGGGAGGGAGAGGGCACGCACGTCCCATTCTGAGAGGAGGAAATCCAGATCCATCATTTTAGAAAGAAGCTTTTGCACCATGAGTGTGTATATATTTTTCTATATATATATGGAAAAATCAGTGGTGATACCATAACATGTTCCACATGGCTAACATCTGGTCTGCCTCTGCTCTGGGCACACACTTGGCCCGGGAGCAAACCAGGATGGCCCCACAGTGGGCCAGTGTCCCCTCCCACAGCTCATAGTCCTGGGGAGAACACCTCTGGAAGTCCTCAGGCCCTGAGGGTTTGTTTAATTTCTGATTTGCTGTTAATCTATCATCTCCTCTAAGCCTGCCTGCCTGCCTGCTGGCTGTAGCGCTGGTGCCAAACTCGGGTACGGCAGAGCATGAACCCTGCGAGAGTGTGAATGTGTATCTGTGTTTGAGCCAGAGAAAACAAACACTCTGTTGGGAAGCATGTGCATGAGATCTGGGCAGCACTAGACTGATTTCATCCTAGAGAAGACGACACACACCAGATCATATGTTAGCCAGAGAGAGACGTATCATTAGAAAAACTGTCCAAGAAACAAACTGCAATTTTTCATAATAACTCTCCTAGAGAGGGGTTCTTTGGACAGATACCATAGAAAAAAACACCTTTTAGTTTATTAAGGAACATTTTAGCAAAGAGTTCTTGTTTTTGTAAATGATGCACAGTGATGTAATCAAAAATCACAGGACATTTTAGAGTTTACAAATGTCATAACACTTATAGAACACTTAGAACTGTGACTGGGCCCACCCACATTTTCATTGGCCCACCCACATTTTTACTGGCCCAACCATAAATATGAGAATTTTTTTATCTTTTAAAGAAGATCATGAACTGTGCTTAATAAGACCACAGGCATGAACTGGATGACATGTAAAAAAGAGGCCTCACATGATGTAAAGGTTTTGGAACAGTTAGCCTGTCATCACTAAAGCCTTGTCTGAGAATTCAGAGACATTGCCTTCGTCATTTCACTCATCTGTCCCCAGTTTTTATGTGTGTGTGTGTGTGTGTGTGTGTGTGTGTGTGTGTGTGTGTGTTTGTGTGTGTGCATATCCAGGTCCAAGTTGTAAAATGCTGCAGATTGAGGAACTGCAGTTTTATGTGTGCTACTATGTTTTCGGTGCTTATACAAATCAAGTTCCATGCTGCCCTTATTGTTGGATACACTGTAACAGTTTATGAGCAGAATTTCTTCAAAGTAACAATAAAATACAACACATATATTTTTATTCATATATTTGGCACTAACAAAACAATCTATAGATTTTCCTGTTCTCCATCGTTTCGCAAATGTGGCATAAATCATGCTGTGAATGGAGAGGGGTACATTTCTTTGGCTGTGGATGACAGGGATGCGGTCTTTTCCTGGAAGTATAAGTTTAACATAAAAATCATTTAGGAAATGAGGGAACTTGTGGGTGGATTACAACAGTGGACTTTGGGATGTGGAACAGCGGGATGTGAAACAGAGTCACTGGCTGTGGCTAGGATTCATATGTACAGAACAAAAGTCCGCTGTTTGTCCTTTTCTTCTCATCGGGGACCACACTGAGGTTCGCATGCGGCCGTTCAAACGTTAACGCACTAAAGTAACAGTCATGAGGGAGAAGGCTTGGGAAACAGATGGCTGTGTTTTTAAGCACAAGATATTATGCAAACCAGGCCTGGGGGCTAGCCCTCCTTTCCCTCTCTCTAATTGGCAAAGGAGCAAGAGGTGCCAGACATCGCAGGTGGCGAGGTAGCACTCTCTCTTGTCACAGCCAAAGAGAGTTTCAGAGTTTATGCATTTATTTATTCCCCCTCTCTCCCCCGCAGGCCTCCAAGCTCAGGCCTCCACAGAAAGAGGCCTGAGGTCAGCTTGGTTTATTTAAAGGGTGGGGGAATAACATGATTTACAATTATAAACATACTTTCCACTTGATATAATTAACCATGAACCCGTTAGTCTGGGTCATAGCAATATCTTGGAAATGCAATACTTGACGAGTTAGCCTAGGTTGATTGAAAAGACATAGCTTGAATGTAAACATTATTGGTAAAGTGAAAAGAAACAGAACATTTTCTGGAAGTAACAATCTCAGTTCTGTGCCTATAGAGGTAGTGACTTATGTACCAGCAGGGCTTAGAATTAGCCTGCCTGAGGTTTAAAGAGAAGTGTTTGCTCTAATGACAGTGCAAGCACAAAGTAACAGTTTGACCTCATTGTAACGGCAGGGCTCTGCATTCAGAGCTCAGTCTCCAGGTATTTTGAGCTTTTGAGCACATTCACTCACCAAGGCAACCAAGCCACTAGACCCAGTTCGTGGCACTGAAGGTGCGAAGGAGGCACCCGGCGGCCTCCTCTTTTCATTCGTCGTGGCACTTTGAGGCATTGATTAGCGAGGATTCACTCTGGAGTGTGCCGTGTTAATCACAGAGCTCCATCTCAATAGCCCTTGGCCCACAAAGGTCTTTTCAAGCTGCATTTCGAGGGCTTGCTGGTCAAAGGGAACCATTTTGCTTCAGAAATCTGTCTCAAAGACCACATAAGAAACACAGGAAGGGTGGAAATGTGGTGGAAAACGTATAAGCTTTGTTCCCACATGATGAAACCATCACTTCAAACAAAAAAAAAAAGTAAGATGAAACAAGATGAGAAGAATAGAAACTTAAAAAGAAGAATCTTTCTTTCTAAATCATGATGTATATTTAACTCGAGTTCCTTTTCCTCATATTATGAAATGTGCTCTTGATTGATAGCAGTTGGTGTAAAGTGCTATCCATGGTCCACTTCCTGAAACTTTTGAATGATCTCCATAAATCATCGGCTGAATCATTGAATCTCAGGAAATGACGGGATTAGACTCTGACTGAAGCCCAGGGGCCAACTGAGAAGCACTTCATTTACTCTGATCAGTCAAAGCCAGACATGCAATATGAGACCAAATAAAGAACGAGCTGCTAAAAACAGGGATTATCACGATAACAATGAGAAAAAGCCCAGCTGTTACTGCAGGCATGTACTAGAACTATGGCCTGTTACTTGTGCAAAACAAGATACATGAGATAATGTCTATTCCACATATAATCATAGCCAGAGAAGGCTATGTTTGTAGCTTCTGCTGGTCTCACTTTTCACAACCCACAATCAGTGGGATATTACCAAATTTGCACAAATAAGCACTGGTTGTGAGTGATGTTTTTAAACATCTGTTATGTCCTGGAGCATTCTGCCCTGGCTATTTCCTCCCCAAAGGCTGCCAGGCATACACACACAGGCATGAGGTTCAGAGACATTGTGGGCATGCATAAGATAAACAGCATGGCTGAGGTGGAGCTTGGCTGTGTGCGCTTCCAGCTTGGCTGGCCACAGCAGGTGACTCGGCATGAGGGTGTTTGAAAACGCCCTGTTCCACACACACGTTCTCACCTCTCTGAGGGCCCGAATGGGTAAACATGGTAAATAAATGATGCCAGGGGAAGTGTCTCATCAGCTCCCCTGCACAACGGATGTCTGTCTCACTAGAACGCACTCTATGTAAACTCATTTCTTTATTCGTCTCCTGGTGTGCAGTCAATGAGTTTTCCCAATTTGAAACAATTTCCATTGACAGATTTTATGGTGAGTTGGATGTCTGTGGCAAGAGAAAAAATGACAGTGCAAAGTATAGCACTCGAAAATCAAGCACGACAAAACATTACTAAATAGACAGCAAATTCTCACAAACCCACTTTGCTTGGACTTGATATTCCACAGGCACATGTAATTTGAAGATGGGTTTAAATTTCTCAATAATTAAATGGGTAAGATGTAAACAAAGGCATTCAGAGTGGTTTGATGTGAATTAATCTGTTACACTGTTAAACTTACCAAGTTTGAATACTGCACAACTGTGGTAAATGGAACCAGACCCCCAAAGTGTATAATACATGGAGTGGTTATAAATAAATCTGATCCCTGAGAGATTACATTATTTGAAGCTTTTGGCCTCAAACATGTTTTATAACTATTCAGATACAGGGAAGCTGTTCCCAGTGCCTAAAGAAGGATACTATCCCAAATTTAAACTTATAAATATTACATATAAAAGCTGCAGGCACATGTTGGTGCACTGGTTGTTTTTGGTAGCAAATAAAATGGCAATGTTAGTGTTGTAGACATCGTGACCTCTATTTTTTATCACGACCACTGTTGGGAAATCTGAGCCTGTATGCTGCTCCACAATGCACCACTTCACATTAAATTACTTCTAAGGACTCTTGTTTACATCTCAACAATTGAATTATGCAAACATTTAGAAAGATTAGTGAAATTCCCTTTAATTGCAGCTCCTGAACTGTTGCATTGTATACCATGAATAGAAGGGCCTGCGTGGAAGAATCGCACTTCTTCATGATTCATTCACAGGAAGCCGATGAGTCATCAGGTGGAGCGTCCTGATGTTCTCCGAGTGCCTGTTCACAAGCTCTGTACATTCACTCCTCTTAAACACGGGGCGCATGATTCAGGGACAGCATTTAGCCCTGCATTGATTTCTTCCCTTTTTCATTAAAAACTGCCTGTGAAATCCAATTTCAGCTGTTCCTTGAAATGAAATTATAAAATTAAAGCACACATTAGCGGCAGCTCGCGAAGCTACAGCTCTGCTTGCATGAATTTAATTGCTGATGGGCTCCATGCATTTCCAGGCATTTAGGTAGAAACAAATTATGCAATAACATCTTGTTGAGGATGGAGGGTAGCGTATTTCTAAATAGGAAAGCAAGTCAGACTCCATATTCTATGCGAGGAAGGAAGAAAACAAAACACGGCAAAATCAGATCCCCACATTTAGGGAAACGAAAACAAGCTGGGAACAATGCGAAGGTCTGAATGTAGCATTAATATTGATTTGGGTGATTGAAAGGTCTCACTCGAATGCGGCCTTCCCTTCCCTGCAGAGCCCACAGGCCCCTGCAGGCAGACTCCAAACCCAGGAGTGTGTTCCCAGAGGTGCTGTTGTTGTTGGGGTCCATTTGGAGAGATTTCTCCCCATTACACAGGAAAGCGCAGGCAGAGAATTCCCCCCTAGGGACACGTCATTGTGGAGAGGAAGTGTTGAAACACCTACCAAACCTCCAATTAATCCCTGAGCACGCCTCAGATTCAATCTGTTACCCAACCTCCGCAGTGGCACCTGAGAAAAGGCAAGAACATGGAACAATTATGACAAGCACTTCCAGCTTTATAACCAGGGTCAGAAGTTACTTGGCTTTGTTATCTGTTACTTTTAGGGGGTGCTTCTCGCAGCGTGGCACAGTTGCCAAAGATGCAGGTGCAGCGAAGGAAGAATGAACAGATTGGAAAATGAATGCCTGGCTGTGAGGATGTGTAAGTGCATGAATGTGTATGCATGCTGGGTGTATTAGGGGAATGGGTTTGGCTTCACATAACAGGAAGGTTGGGCTCGGCCGCTGGCACGTGCTTCGAATAAACTGGCCAATCCCTCCCGCTCTGCGGCCAAGTTACTGGATGCAGACCACAGGCTGTTTGCCAGCTCTGTTGCTTTGATTTATACTGCGTGAGGCCTTGGGTTTCTCCATGTGTCCAATAAGACTGGTAGGGTCTAGCAAGCAGAAGCAGTTACAAACCATGTACCCAGAGACTACTTCGTGCCAGAAAACGTGGTAGCGCACACCAATGCACTTGGATAGATTGGGAATTCTGAGGGAGCGATAATTTGAAAAATTTTTCATCTCTGTGTATTGAAAACCTCTGAAAGTTTACACTACTCCGCAGTTACAACCTCAATACACATTTGCTTTCTATCTTAAAATATAGCTCCTGCTTGTCCTCCTAAATATTTTCTCTGCACTGGTACTTGTTACATCATCTTGTTTTGAACTGATACTTGTTAAACTGTTTTCCTTTTTGGCTTCATTTTATATGTGTGTTTTTTAGTGCTATCTGTGCACCTAGGACTGTAAGAAACAAAAATAGCAATTTCATTCAGTCATATACTGTGTGTGCGGATGGCCAATGTTTGGTTGACAATAACTTTTTTTGGCTGACAACAACTTTTGGCTGACAATAACACCAATAAATGATTATATTATCCTTACAACAAAACTAAAACATTAGATGTGTATAAGGTAATCAATGACTTTTTTTAGACTGACTGATCCGTCAATAAAGTAGAAGTCGAGTCGACAAGCATGTTTGATGACGGCATCACACAGATGCAGCGGAGGAACACAGGCATCCAACAATGGGCAACTTTTATTAAAGTTCTCTGTAACTTTAGCCTCAGCCAAAAGTCTCACACCTCTACTGATGAAATTAACAAGCAGATCTGTGATTACAGACTTTTCGTTGAAGCTACTCTGCGCCTATGGATTGGACAGCTCCCTGCATTGATGCGTTAGCCATGTTAGCTAGCGGATGCTATTTCAGATGGCAGTGCCTAATGCTGGTACTTTTATTGTACTTTAACACCGACTTGCAGGTTGTTCAGGTCTCCGTGCTGTTTGTGTGTCTAGAGTGAATGATCTCCACACATGTGTGTCTGTCACCTCCTGCCTCTGCTGCCATGTCTCTCATCCATTCGCCAACGTTACCACCCTTTTTTGAAGGGACTATAATAACTGGTAAAGTCAAGGAGTGCATTTCAGCATAAGCCAATCTGATGCAGAGATTGCATTGTGTATATTAGCGCACACACACACAGAGGATAAACAAACAATCTTCTCTCACGGGTCTCGACTTGTACCTCTGATGTCCATTTGTCGAATAATTGGCTGTTCTGTTAAAGCCCTATTGAGTATGTACATATGAATGAGAGGACCTGCCCATTTAATGAAACCTCATTGGGGCCTCCATAGATTATAGCACACCTTTTGCCACTTCTTCCCCATGAACCCAGTCACACATGTGATCCAATTGCATGCAACCATTTTAGCTGATAAAGAGGGAGGTTGGGATTAGTCATGTACATAATAATAATGACAATTAGGGTACAAACCTCACAAGCTGACCTTGAGGAAAACTAGACTTTACAAGAAACGGAGGGATATATGATCTTTAAATAGTGCAAATAAATTAACAGGTGCATATACATAATTAACTAAATGGACTCCCTAGCACTAGTTTTAAGCAAGCATTTAAAAAGTTAATCAGGAAAGTCATCAACTTTTAGCTGAGAGGTTTTAGTAGATGAATTAAGGATTAATAGCGGTCCAGCAGAAAGTCCGAAGCTTCTCCAGTACTGTCTATCCAGTATATAATTGTCTATCCAGTCATATGTGGATTCATCCAAAGCAACTGAGGACGCTTCACCTTGATGCTGTGTTGAAGCCTCTCAATATGCAGTGCGGCAACGTCTCTAGGGTGAAGGCGGAATACAAAGAGGAGAGCTGCTAAACGTGTCTAACCTTTACTTATCCCAGTAGAGCTTATTAACCAGCCCGGCCCCAGCCTGGCACTCACTTCTGAAGATTATATTGTAATGAAGCTTCAGGCAGCATCCAGTCATAATTGGTTATTAAGCCGCTGCAAACCCAGCTTTATGCCTTGTTTGTTTCTTTATGCAGAGTGTAAGGTCAGTGACCTTATTGAGAGCGCATAGTTGATTTGAGTGAAATTGCAATTAGCAACAAGTAAACTGAAGGTCAGTGGAAAATAAAACGCTGCTTAGAAGGCAATTAAACATTTTTATTCCCCTGACAAAAATGAGTAGTTTGTCCGTCAAGCCATTCTGACATTAAGAATTAACACTCAAAAGGTCTCCTGTTGTAATTGGAGAAAAATAGGAAAACAGAAGCCTGTTTTGGCATGTTTGAAAACAAAATTAATCACAATGAAACAACAGCACTCTACTGGCTAAAATAAGGCTGTTTATTTTCCACTCTAGCACACAAATGCAGATAGTTTTCACAGGAGTTTGAAACAGGATAAAAGTGAGAAGGGTTTGGATATATTTAGGGGTGTATTCTGAGCTGCACGCAGCACATGCTGTGCATGTACAATGGCGCGATAAGAAAGCCAAAGCAGCAGAGGGATTGGAGGAAAGGCTTTAGGCACCAGGAGACAGGCTGAGCTCATCTCACTGTCTGACCGACACTTATCCTGCCCGCTCTGTCTGACTGTAAACGCATGAACACATTCAGCAGACTGGCGTCTCAAACTGAGAGAGGGGGAGAAAGAGAGAGAGAGGGAGAGATGCAGAGAGAGAGATACAGACAGAAAGACACAGATATAGAGACAGAGAGAAAGAGATAAAGACTGAGGAAGTGAGAGAAAGACAGAGAGAGAAAGAAAGATGGAAAAGGCACAGAGAGACAAATAACAGAGAAGAGTAATAGGGTCAGTGACACAAAGAGATTTGGGTGGATGGGTGGGTGGGTGGATGGATGGATGGATAGATGGATGGATGGATAGATGGATGGATGGATGGATGAATGGATGGATGGATGGATGGATGCATGGAAGAGAAATAGGAAACAAGACACATACTGAGAGTGTGAGAAAAAGGGAGATGAAAAGAAAGAGAGACAGAGATTGAACGAAAGGAGGACAGTGAGAGAAGGGCCAGGCCAATAAAAAAAACATAATAAAAGAGAGAGAGAGAGAGAGAGAGAGAGAGAGAGAGAGAGAGAGAGAGAGAGAGAGAAAAACAGAGAGTATATCCTTCTATCACCCATCCCCTCCTTTCTCCCCCTCTCCCCACCTCCTCTCTATTCCTCCCTTTTCCTCACCCACTCAACCTTTTATTTAGTTCTTTAAGCAAGACATAATCTTCAACCACCCAGCCAGGCTGTCCCCAGCTTCAAAGTCTGGCTGCAGATAGGCCCGAGATGGCGCTGGCTGGGCTATCGGCGAGGCTGCTGCTGCTGCCAGGCCCCAGCCACAATCATCCCAAACCCGCCCCGGAGCGCCGCTTTAATAATGACGTAAAGGTGACGACGGGCCGTCTTATCAGGCAAAACAGATGCGTCGGGTTTGGGGGAAGGTGAGAAGAAAATGAGAAGAAGAAAGAAAAGAGGCAATAAACATTCTCCCCTAAGGAGCAATGAGCGTGGAATTAAAAACTGCTCTCTGAAGAAAAGTTGAGCGGGAATGGCAGATTTTTTTCTTTCTCCGTTTCTTTGTCTTTTTGTGTGGGTGTGTCGTTTGTATCTCACTCTGTGCTGATCTGAGAAGGGTAAAGGCTTTGTAACATGAAATAATGACTCAAGCAGAAGTAAAAGTAAAAACAACTCAAGGAATAAAAAGGTATCAGATAAAAAATACAACTCCTGAACAAAAAGTATTTCATTCCCTGTAGAACAGTGGAGGAACTTCTTCATATATCCTGCATCTATCAGCAAGGGAAGTGAAGTTACTTTTCTTCTGTTTTCGAGATCCTTTTGTTCTCAAATATAATGCTAACACTCGATAGTGGGAAGATCGAGTAAAAGCAAAGTGATCCAGGTCCAGGAAATTAGAAACACAAAAAATGAATTAGGAACTAAATATAAATGACTGAAGGTGAAAAATAATAAATTTTTTCAAAACTTGTCTTCTGTCAAAACGCTCACAGATCCATCCAAATTGCACGCATGTATGTCTAACTGGGAGTAATTAATTGATATCCAATTTTAATGATGCTAGTCTCCTAGCTGAAATAAGTCGATTAACTCAAGAACAAAGAGATGAGGCACAACATAAAAGGTAAAAAATGCTGCGTTCCCCTACGCAGAACACTATTAACACATTTATCAGCAGCATGAATGTAGCCAAAGGCCTGGTCTCAAATTTACTCTGAACCTGCAGGAGAGGTCAAAAGTGGGTGGTGTGAAGCTTTAGAGAGAGCCGTTTCATCTGTATATCATTATAAGTCATGTTTATATTTCAGAGGGAGCAACGATAAAAGGCAGATCTTTGTGTCTTCATGTGTCTCCGTCTCGAGAACATGACATCATCTCAACAGGCCTGTGGAACGAAAGCTGTGTTTGACCTTGCAATCTGAACTCCTATCAAACACATCTTTACTCACTCTTTACAATGGAGCAAATATTTAGGGTTTATGCCCCCCCCCCCCTTCTCAACACATTTCAAAAGCAATCCCATTCGTGCACATACATATATTCACACATGTAGCATATGAGATTTCATCCAGCTGTAAATTGAAAGCAATTGGCTGTGACAGAATGTCAGACCTATTGCCGAGCGGTATCATTATAGAGATTAGTTTGATGATTTTCTTAGATTTTGACATCTGTTGCCGTCTTTGAATCGACCAACAGCTCAAGATTATAGACTGTGTCTATCAAACTGCACTATGTGATTATCAGCGTTTGATAAAGGGAATGGCAGTTAGTTTCAGTGTGCTTTCAAAATTTCAAAGCCTGCCCCTGTTCAGCACTTGTATTTTCTTCACCAAGAGCAGGTGAAAGGAAGACAAGGCTTGTTTCAACACATGTCCATTTACAGTAGTGATTTAGGTTCGATATGAAAACGAGTCAACGTTCATAGGACGCTCCACAACTGAAACTCTCTCTGGCTCTGTGATATTCAAACTGTTGCTGTCTGCACCTTATTTGCATGGCAATTAATTCCTCCTCGCTTTAGTTGTGAACTGAGTTTAACCGATCCTGCTCCTTGCCTCCGGGTATTTTTGTTTCTTTCCTTGAATAATTGCATGATAAACAGAGTATTACACAGCACAGGGAAAGGGTGAGCTGTCATCAGTTAGCTTCATTGTTTAGCATTTCTCAATGTTAATCGCTAATCTGTAGTTTCCCAACCCTGGCCTTTGAGCCCACTCGCTTTGCAAGTTTTAGAGTTTTCTTGCTCAAACTCTATAACACACTCTCATCAACCCAGGAAAGGGTTCCTCGTAAGCTGATTAGGTGGTTTAGGTGTATTGGAGCATTGGAAATGCTAAATTATGCAGTGCAGGGGACTCTAGGACCTGGACTAGGAACCACTGATTTGCATGATAGGTCAGATGATGTTCACCCTCAAAGCTAGAATGATGTACCCATGATATTTATAGGCCTGCAGAGTGTAACCAGCAGGTCTGTAATTATCATATACAGTATACATACTGTGACTGCATGACAACAACCAAAGGCCGAACATTCTGGCTCAGAATGTAAAACTCCTCTATACCTGTGCTGCTGATTTGAGCTAATTAGAGCAGCCAGGTAGTCGGAACAACGTCCAAGAGAAGACTTTCTGGACATGAATGTTCCATTTCCGGCAACAACTAAAATAACCTGGAGCAGAATACAAGCACATTAATGGCAGGAGGTCATCCTTAAGGCCCATTAGCACATATTAGCTACAAACTCAAAACAGCCTATTAGCATGCCCCAAACAACTCAAATTCAAATTGCTAGCGGTAAAATGGTTTTCCCAAATTAAGGGTCAGAGGTCACATCTCCTGCACCTCATTAATTTCTTTTTTCCAAGTTTGGTGCACTGGCTCCCAATGATAGCAACATCCTGAGGACACACATCTCATTCTCATTTCCAGTTAAAACACAAAGTGGCCTCTAGCTGGTCGGCCATACCACTGACTGCTATTGTCTTGGGTTTTGCAGCTTAATGTGCCCAAGGGCTGCCATCTATAAGAGGAAGGACCATTTGACAGACATGCAACAACAAGCCATATAGTAATTTGTCAATAACAAACACAAACCCAGAAGGAACAAACTGCATCAGTAAATATATGGGAATATTCCAAATGACTTAAATGTCCGTCATATAACTAAATTTCATTTCGAATCCATTGATTATAACTTACTCTTTGCTATCACATTGTGCAAAGCAGGTAATCGTTGTTTCAAACTAATAAAAATGAATGCACTTCAATGCAAACACAATGACATATGGACAGTCAACGAGACTCTAACCTGCAAAATTCTGAGGCTGTGGTGATTCTACCATTCAGAAAACAGTCTGTTAAGCGATGCGGTGTGTGTACCGAGGCTGAAATTGGTGGTGTGCTCCTGGCACTAGTGGCCACAGTGTTCAAACATGGGAAAGGTGTATTTTAGGTTTTAAGTATGGAGACAATACATATCTCTTTCTTTTTCAATATTTCTCTCTTTCTCTAAGGTTAAAAGCCCTGGAGCACTAAAAGCAAGTATTTGTTATGTGCACTTAATAGTACAGTCTGTTCTTACAACATACCACAATGCGGTGGCTCTATTTCAGTGATATTTAATTGGTTTTACATAAAATAACACAGGACAATTTGTTCTTTCCTTCCTGTAGTGGTAACTTCATAGAAAAAGGAAAACAGATTTTACATCGGACTTTCATCTCAAAATATTCTTTTAATATTCAGATTTTTTTTTTCACAGTGTGAAGGACAGCTAATCTTTTGAAATATAAAAAAGGCACAACATGCATTTAGCAATGTCAAGATTACCCCCAGCATTGTGAGTTACTAGAATTTATGTTCTTTAAAATGTATGTGTTGACAGGGAACGGTGAAACTGACTTTGTCACTCATACTTTGTTAAATATAGCACTATGTTTACTGTGCAATGTTGCAGCCAGTTCACTCTCTGGCAGAATCTTTAGCCACCTACCGAGCATGGCCATGTCACTACATGCCCATGTAAAGCTGATCTGATGCACCGAAACAGCACACACACTCCGAGCATTTATTCTGTCTAGAACTGAATATTCTTTCTTTTGCTATTTGCTGGTCTTGTGCTCTCTCTCTCTCTCTCTCTCTCTCTCTCTCTCTCTCTGTCTCTTTCTCTCTCTCTCTC
>JBBMFX010000007.1:5709275-5721665 GCA_037832545.1 Rhabdalestes septentrionalis | reverse complement strand
AGAGAGAGAGAGAGAGAAGGAGACAGAGAGAGAAAGAGGAACTCTGCTGTAAATCCAAATCCAGACAGAAATATTTTCAGTATAGTCTAGTGGCAAGAACTGATTTT
Source organism: Rhabdalestes septentrionalis (assembly GCA_037832545.1). NCBI lineage: Eukaryota > Metazoa > Chordata > Actinopteri > Characiformes > Alestidae > Rhabdalestes > Rhabdalestes septentrionalis. Next base: position 5,721,558 of record JBBMFX010000007.1, on the reverse strand, counting down.
TTAGACTCCGCCCAATCAGACACTCTGTTGCTCCATGGCCCTGCAGGAACATTGTTTTGTTTCACTGTGTGAGAGAGAGTTGGCTGAAATGAAAATGAACCTAACTGACTTGACTTGATGGTGCACACACATTCAGTAAGAACATCATCTGCCTCCTCACATTATTTACATCAACCTGTTTCTTCAACAAGGTCACAAAAAAACATGCATAACCAACACTGCTGCCAAGATAATAGACCACCTTTCCCCATCCACTCAGAAATGTAGCACCACCTCAATTACATTTACAATAGCACAGGACACCACTTAACCACGCAAGTGCCACTACACTGTACTGGCCTCTGGGTCCCTGAGGTGCAGAAGGGTCCATTTCATTAAAGGCCCTTAAGAGAATGACTCATGCTGTTTTGTCTGCATTGTTTTGTGTTGTTCTCTACTGATATACTAATACAGAGAACAACACACCGGCCGGTGGCCCAGTGGTTTAGGGCATTTGCCTTTCGATCAGAAAGTCATAGGTTTGAATCCCAGGACTGCCAGTGGCACCTCGGAGTTTCTCTTGAGGATGAGGAAGACACCGTCCCCACACACTGCTGTGTTCCTGCCCGCTGCTTCGCTTGGTGAATGGATTAAACACATAGAAATTATTTCATGCTTTTCACACTGTGTCCTGTGTTGTGTTCACATATGGTCACTTTACACTTTACACAGAATGGTCACTTTACACTTTACACATTGTCCAATATTGCTGTGTGATGATGCATCTGATTCTTCGGTAGGGACCAGAAATTCAAACTAACCAATCACAAAATCATATGACCAAATAACCATACCAAAAACAAACAGGTCACGGACATGATAGGAGGATGGTTCTGAATGTGAAACGCCACTTAACAGACATCTAAACCCGTAAATATAACTGGTCTGCCGAATACAGCGGATTTCTAATCTGCAGATTTATCTCAGCATGCTAAAAGCCCTCAAAGTATTAACACACACACACACACACACACACACACACAAACAATCATGCTACAGCCACTAAGAGCATCTCGTCCATCAACAGAGAGACTGCTTGATGAACATCCCACAAATGACTAAGTAGGGGGTGCAGGGGTCAAATATTCCTCTATGCATTATATACAGCTGGATAAGTGCTTCAAGGCAGGGCTCCCTTTTCACAAAAGATAATCTTATCTGTTTCATGCGCAAAACTGTATAGAATATGGTGCAAAGACAAGCTGGGTCTGTTCTGCAGAGGGGATAATAGCTATCTTGACTCATGGAGGTCTTATCTTCCAAGTCCTGCTTTATTATCCTCCTCCACGTTCCTCTTCGACTGAATGTTGTTATTGTTTCACAAGCCCGCTGCATGTTTAGCTGAACTGATTTAAAGTTATACTGATAACCTTTTGTTGGCACTGGCCATGTACGGCATGCAAGGACAATACATGTTTCCACTTATTGTGTTTGTGTACGGTTTCTAAAAACAGTCAAAACTTCCTTTTTTCACAGGCTTTTTAACGTTTTTAACAGTACATGTAGCACAATCATGTTATATAAATATATTTATATCTTCCAGATATCTCTGTGATGCCTTCTGCCATTGCTTGGATTTTGGTCATACCTGTTTTCCGATTGAAACTCCAAGTAATACTGGGCGTTCACAAGGAACACATTGATATAGTGTGAATACAATAACTATTTACCCTACAATGTTATTTGCATTCGTTGTTTTTTGTCATCTTATTTAATATATTTACTAATATTTACAACTTACTGTTCACCTGAAATATTATTTAATTTTCACAGATGCCTAAGACTTTCCTGTAGTACTGTATGCATGTATGCACATTTAAATCTTATATAAGGAGGCCGAGGACACAAGTAACACAGGTGTCTCAAATGGCCTACTGCCTACACAGTACACAATCTATTACCTACATGGATGTAGAAGTTTCAGATTCAGTGACTTCAGACAAATGTATTACTAAAAAGCTTCATTTTGGACTCGTATCGGTATCAGAAGTGGCACATGTTTAAAATAAAACATGGAAGGCGAGCAGAAGTGATGCTGTACATGCCGTGTTTCATTAAATTTGGTATTCTTAGCCAAAGTGGAATGAAACCCCTGAAGAACACTTTGGTGGGAAAGAATTTCCTTTATCAGAAGCCCTATATCTTCATAATGGAACTTTTATCCTCTGGTTTGTCTCAAGCATGTTGATAAGTCCAGTATTTCACTGTTTTTAAAACCAATCATCAGCACTTTGTGTGAAAAGTTGTAATCTTACTGAGCCAAATGTTTTTTTCAGGCACTTTGTGCTTATTGCAGTCACATCAATGCATGTTCTATGTTGCGCCTGTGCTCTTACATGCATCTGGCCCTGAGCTTCTTTATACTTCAAAAGAGATAAAGGAAGCTCCAGCTCTAAAGGACCGTGCTGGTTTACATGTATTCAAGATTGAAGCGAATTCTTTTTTTTTCTGTTCTGCGAGTGCTGGTGAGCCTCCTGTTGCTAAGAAGAGAAAACTATAGGAGGGTATCTCTGACTGCATACGAATGCGGTTTGACGCACATGTTATCTTCTTATTCAGGCACACAATTCTCACACTCCCTCATCTCAGCAACGGACAGATTTTTATTAGCTTGAATGAGGCCGTCAGACAGAGCTTTACGCTGAACATCTGGACCCTCCTCCCCCTGCTTTGTAAAGCTGGATACACACTCATAAAAATAAAGGTGACAAAAAGGATTGTTTGGAAAGATGCCACAAAAGAACCAATTGTGGTTCCTTAAAGACCTTTCAAAGGACAGAACTCTGTTTGTAAATGGGAACTTTAAAGTTTAAAGAAAAGAAAGCAATTAACCCTGTGCAGCATCGAAGCCCCAGTGTATACATGAATGGGTATGTTTTTAAACAGGGGGTTTCCTCCTTTCTTCAGACTCCAAAAGAAAAAAAAAACTCTCCTCATGAAAACAAAAAACATGGAGCTGTAAAAGCCATGCCAAGCCAACAGGCAGCGATATAACCCAAACCATAAATCCATGGAAAAAAAAGTTATTACCAGTTCCAGTAATCTAACAAAGGGCTCATCCAAAACCAGCAATGCCGCGTCTGAATGGTTCAATAAAACGTTTCTTTTTTTCTGATTCACTTTCCCTGATTGTGACTGTTCTGGTCCACATGCAAGTCATCTCCATTGGAGCATTCAGGAGGCCATCGGCTCCAGATCAGGGAAAAACAGGGCACTGAAGTTTTATTGGATCTACTTGGATGTAGCAGTGACCACTGTTGTGCATTCTGACATCTCTGTTCCTCTATGAAGAGTACCAGTACATAAACAAGTATTTTTTTAAAAAGTCCCATTGGCAAGGCTAAAACCATCATCATTTTGACCAGGACCATCACTGATAAATGTGCACACAAAGAAGATATTAAGCTTATAAGCCAAAACCTTTTTTTTCTAGCCAACACTTAGCATCTGAATATCTTCACCCTGGAAGCACTTTTCCAAATAGGCCATTTTCAGTGACCTTATACGCTTTTTGTATGTGTTGAAAGGCCAAAAGGCCACTTCTACAAAGCCAGGAACCATTTAGAAAACTTTCTTTCTTAAAAAGTATAAACTGCTGGCTGCGACTGACGAGGGATGAAAAACAAGACAGCACTCTGTTCCCTGGAAGGGTCGGGAACAGTCCCAGACATCGGCATTGTGGTGATTATCCTTGCGCTATGATATACACTTATTGATCTGTGCAGCTAAAGAAGTCTATTACTGAGTCTTTAGAGTTTGGAGCAAAAGCCTGGAGTAACAAATCTATACTCTGACCCTGATATGTCGGTGCTATTCCCTTCTAGGGCCTTGTGTAAGAGGAGCAAGATAAGTTGGACTTCAAGCCGAGAGTGATTAAAGTTGAGTTGACTTTGAAGTTTTTTTTGAGTCTGCTTCTCTTCATGACTGCATTTCTAAAGGCGATAAATCTTTGCTGGAAAGGTCTTCCATTTCCATGGCACACTTACACGAAAGTTTAGAGACGGCCAACTTTCATCTAGTACAGCATGGAGGTATTTAAGGTCTAGGATGACACCTGAAGATCTGAGAAGCTTTCAAGCTATAGTTAAAGGTGTCAGAACCACTATAGTTGCTGTCGCGGATCCAGGTGACGATTCAACATCTGCACTGACTTCAGTAATAGAGAAGTCAATCAATAACGTTTTTAAAGGAACCCTCGGCCAGGCCAGTTTGCGGGGTAGTTTTGAAGCAGTGTGCTTTGAACTCTAAAGCTTCTGTGGATCAGCCTGCATGCCAAAAAGGATCCACACTGCATCTGAGCTACTACGAAATAGCTTTAAATCTTTTTATTGTTGTGATGGCCATTTCCTTTCAAAAAGAGTTATGAATATCCCCAGAGATGCCTGTTACCTTGTTATGACAGTTTTATGACATCGTCCTGTCACCCTTTTGACAGCATGATCAAGCGAGGCATTATAGCCAGGCCTGCCTCATCTTACCTCTCTCTCTCTCTCTCATTCTCTGTCACTCTCTTTCTCTCATTCTCTCTCTGTCTGGTGATATTTTAGCGCCTGCCTCCAGCTATGACAGGCTGTTCATTTCTATGGAGCTACAGGACCCCAGTGGCTTTTCAGACTCTAATTCAGCCTCATACACGCATTCATTCATGAATGGGGTATATACAATTGAGGGTAAAGGGTCTGAACAAACCTTGCTTAGATATACATTTCGTTAATAAACATATTTCTGTATGTTGAAGCACAATAACTGTGTATTTGCTGAGCTTAACATATAAGGCAAAAATAAAATAAAACATATGTGTGTTTGTATGTGTGCTTGTGTGTGTGTGTGTGTGTGTGTGTGTGTGTGTGTGTGTGTGTGTTTGTATCCCAAAGCCACAGTGTTAAGCTCATTTTACTTTTATTCAGAGTAAGGCACTAAAATGATAAAATAAATAAATAGTAATAATAATATAGTACCTACTACTATAAAACAAACAAACAACGACTTTCTACAGTGTGAATCACTACAGCATACATAAAACCCCATGCTCAAACCCCTCTCCTCTTAAAGACTAGCTGATGAGAGAGTTTAGGAGCTGTGATAACGGTTTATAGCCAGCATCAATATTTCACAAGCCTGTGGGCTACAAAGCCATTCACAGGACACAGGCTGCAGCAACTTCTTTCAATATCATATGTATTTTCCTCATGTCCTGACAGGCCGATCCTGTAGTTCAGCAGCCAGGAAAGCCTCTCTCCTTTCTCTCCAGAGAGCAGAATCCAAAACATCACAACCTGAAACCGAACCAGAGCTGAACGCCCCAGTCAAACATACAACAGGCTCACAGGAGGGCCTGGATCTTATTAGCGCCTCCAGAATGAGGGAACTATCACCAAATTATGAAATGTAAGACATTGTAAGTATGGCATAATCCCACACTTCTCACTGAGATTACCACAATGTCCATAAGTGCTGCTGCCAGAGCTCTTACTAAAATCAAGAAAAGAGATCCAATCACTCCAATTTTTAGGTCCTTACACTGACTCCGAGTTCAGTAGAGAACTGATATCAAAATATTATTACATTCAGTGGTTTGGGCCCTAAATACATTTCTGATTTTCCTGATGTATGCAAATCCTAGTTGGCATGTTAGATCTGAAGGAGCTGAAATAGCCAAAACTAAACTTGGAGAAATGTCTATTCGTTACTATGACTTGATATACTTAGAAAAAATTCACATTTAAGGAATAATGTTCCTAGCACATCTCCAGAGACAACCCAATTGAAAACAGACATTAAAGAGCTACTCTGTATCTATACTTTGTGAATAAAAAATCAAAATAGAGCACAAAATGTGTTTCCTCCCCTAGCTATGTGCCACCATTTACAACACATAGATCGTTTGATCCCATCCATACATGAAGCAAACAAAGAGACCAAAGAGACTAAGCTCTGCCACTCACATGCTCTTCTCTGGGAAATGCTTGGAAAGTATAAAAAATCCTTAGAAAAATGGCCAATTTATGGCAAATGCTACTGTTCCCATTTTCTCATTGCATCTTATTCTCTTGAAGGATCCACTTCATGTAACACTGAACTTTTGCAACAACAAAAAAAACATTTTTTTCCCCTTGATTTTGTGATGTCACAAAAACCAATACAATTCACTCATTCGGGATGAATTGACATAAAAGGCACTTTGGCTCAGATAAAGCACAACATCAAAGTACAGCTTTAAATTCTAGGGATTAGAGGAGGTTGGAAAGGATTATGTAAAAGAAGAAATTGACTGGAACATAAACACGGATAAGAAAAATTCAGGATAAGCCCTTTTAAATAAAACGAGAGTTTTGAGGCTCAGCGAGAAAATTCCTTCCAAAAACAGATATGTTTTCATTGTCTCGATTAAATTTCAGTGACGTGATCAGAGAGTCGTATTTGTATTCTGAACGTGTAGTTGTCTAGCTGTGCGGTCTTCCTGGGTGCTCCCCTCACAGACAAAGTAAACACAAAAGAGGCACTGTCAAAAGGGACTGTCCCTGTTGAACTATCTGGATATATATTTCTGAGGAGGCCCAATACGTGTCTACATGAGGAGGGTCAGTGAACTGACCCCCAATTTAGGAAATGGTTCTATTCCTCAAGGCAATTAGGCTGTCATCATTTAAAATCCCTCTTGCGTCCTGAGAACAGGAAGTCGCGGGACAGGCCGCCGTGTCTTATTCGAGCCATTACAGCAAAAAGATACACAGCTATGTGGCCTTTGACCCCCTCGGTGAGTCAGTTCCCAGCCCCCTGTGCCGTGTATATTGTTTTATCTCACAGATAACATTAAAATAACATCTGACCCCTAACCTCTGAATACAAATGAAGCAGGAAAGAACAAGGGCAGTGTGTTAAAAAATTGGACACTTGAGTGGGGGGCGATGAATAAATGGGGCTTCTAAGGACGTGTAAATAAACCGAGTAACATTTGCCTAGCGGGAGACGAGGCCTAGGTCATGGTCCCTTAAAATGCTATCGTTGTCATTTTTTTGGTTGGTTTTTCTTTTAGATTTAAATGTAATGAGCACATCCAGCGCTCACCTGCTTAATTAACTGACTGCACAAAGCAACGTCACAAAGCAATAAGCAAGTTACATTAAAGATGTACATAGTCACACCTCAAACCTCGCATCAGTGAAGTGAAAGGTGTGTACATCATAGACTGCTGCCCTGATATTAGTCTAATTAAACATTCCTCTAATCCCCACCAAACCTGACGGGACCTGACCGTTCATATCGAGCTCAGAGATCATCTTTCAAATATTTGTCAAGCTCAGTTCAAATTCAGATTTGACCCTCTGGTTTCTCACAGCCTACCTCTCACCTTTTTTAGCTGCCAGTAGTCCTGCTTTATGTTCTAAAATTTGCATAGCAGATAATGAACTAAGTCAGCTCACAATTTGGTTCAATGGTGAGGTTGAAAATACAACTTTAATTCACTATTCAGTGCAGGGTCAGTTAATTAAAACCTAGAGCTAAGCAGAGGGTGGTGTGGGACATGAATGTGCTGGACTGGGATACTGATTGGTGGTTTAAATTCCAGTGCAGTTGTCTCACGGATTAGTGCTGAAATTGAACCTCATCAGATCCCAAAACCCTAAAGTGGAAAGTGAGGACAGCTGACAAGATCTCCTCTCTGTCAAAGACAGCATCTGCAAAGCCACCAGCACTGAGCACGACCCCACACATCCCTCCATCTTCTCCCTCCTTCCATCTGGCTGAAGGTTCTGCAGCATTCAGGCTTTCCCTGCCGGGATCGGGAACGGTTTGTACCCCCAGGCCATCAGATTCCTCAATTAGGACTGAAACACAAACTGCACTTCACACACACTGTGAACTGCACTGCTTCCTTCCCTCCAAGCGCACTGCAAATACACACTAAACTCTTTTGCAATAAACAAACAAACAAACAACCAAACTAAACCAAATTACTCACCAGCTGCCACTGTAAATATCCCACATTCTCTGTTCTGTCGCTGCCATTGAGGCAATCTTTGCAAAATTACTTATTGTCTACCTCAATCTTTGCATTTTTTTGCATACTTAACAACTCTGCAGGTGCACTGCATATCTGTTATTCTTTGAATAAATACAGTACAGCCTGACTATAATCAATGCAGTTATATAAAATATCCCAATATCCACAATGCACTTTCACATGTTTTGTTGCAATATGATGTTTTGACGCATTGTTACACCCCTATTTACAGCTAGATATTTTAAAATCACATTCATCAATAGCCTGTTGATGGCCATCACTGCTTTTACTCTATGTGCTGTCAGTAAGAATGTGTTTTTTATACGTTTTCAAAGTGGGCAATTCTGGTTCAGACAGAATTGTGTCAGACCTTTTTTCAAGTTTTTAAGTTGTACTGAAGCCCTTCTTAATCTCACTTGGACACCTTGATTTCCCGATTCCACAGCTCGGATGCAGATAGCTCTGGAGGGAGAATGACTAGAGCAGCGGAGAATGCTGTCGAGGCTACACTAGGCTGGCACAGTTTGAATGGATCAATGGACCAGGCGATTGGCTGGAAGCGCATTGCGCACTCACCCATGACTGCTGCTGGAAGCTGTAGGCGCGGCGCCGGTCGTCAGGCTCCTCCTCCTGCTTGGCCTGCTGGAACTCCTGCCTCAGCCGCTGTATCCGGTCGTGGTTACTAGGCGCCAGTCTGTTGCTATGGGAAAGGAGAGGGTGAGAGAAAGGGGAAGAAAAGGAAAGCTGGTCATACATACTTGTTTGCGTGCATTTAATGTAAACTGCTACTTGGACCTGCAGCTCAAAAGCAACAAGAGCCAGACAGGGCAATCAATAGAGGAGAGTATATTGCAGAGAAAATAAAGAAGCTTATCTACTTAACACCCTGCCTCTGGTGTATTAGTCCAATATTAGGCAGATTTACTGGCCACCTTATTATTATATGCTTGTATAATAAAGATAAACATGTCAATGTACACAACACACAAATAGCGTAGACAGACTGTCTGCCATAGGAAAGAATTAATGTGTCTAAATTAAAAAGATGTAACATTAAATAAAGACAATACTAATATATACTGCATATATAAAAAGAATTTCAATTTTACATTCTCAATATCCAAAAATGCCCCAGAACTACTGTAGATGACTCACAGGTGATGCATAATACAATGCCCTACCAGCTCTGTCTGAACGACATCTCATTTTAGAGACATGTTGTACATATCCGCCCTTAAGACAATGGTAATGGCAAAACACATAATATGGCTCTAACAGACATATACAACATTTTGGTTGAAAAACATGGTTCTTAATGGATGGAATCATCATATTCTTTGGGTCTAAATCAATAGCACAGCCGTTATTCACGGCAGCATTCCCCAGATGTCAGTCCATTATGATAACTACATATATGGACACAGCCCATTTCTTTTTCCATGCATGGCCTGAATTCTCAGGCTCCCCGGGGCCATGAAGTGGTCTGAATGCCTTGCTAAAAGAGTCCCCAGCGTCCCATGGCCAATGATACATGAGGCCCTAAAGACTGCCTTCAGCAGTCAGAGGGCCATCTCCCTGCTTTCAGAGCTTCGGCGCCGCGCCACAGAGAGAACCTTCATTTGCATGCCTTTCATTAAGCGCTCGGAGAGCATCTGTCAATAGGAATCAATGCACTTCTCTCTGTTAATCAACTGCACTTTTTATCAGCACCCACACGCACACGAGCCGTCACTGCCAATCCCCTCATTATGATACGACACCCAGTCAGATAATGCTGTTGATTTATACAGAGAAACACAGAGAGAGGGAGAATGAGGGTAGGTGAAACAAAAGAAAGAAGGAAAGAAAGAAAGCATCTAAAATGGAAAAGCAGAAAGAGAAAAAAAAAAACTAAGAAACAAAGAAAGGCCTTTCAGTGAAATGTTGAAAATGATATGTAGATAGGGGATGATTGAGGGGAGGGATGACTGACAAGCCGGAGAGACAGAGGAGTGTGCGCTGAGGGACAGAGGACATGGTCTGGTGCATGGGCATGTACAGGTGGCAGCGCGGCAGTCACTGCTGATAGCATATTTAAGCCTCCGAGCCTTCCTGCCTAAATGTGCCCATAATTGTAGATTGCAGTGAGAAGCAGCCCGCTGATGATAATGGGCGCTCAGACACGTTGCCAATCAGCCTTCATTAAACTGCAGCTAAATCACTCCCCTAACGAACAAATGGACCTGAATGAGAGTGGCTGAGACATCATGGTGGAACATCCCTGTTCTGTTGTTCTATGCAGCCATTAAAATCAATTGTATTATCCATACTCCATTTAATTCCCCATTCCTATACGCATATGAAGTACCGGAAAAGCTCAAAGGCCGTCGTGTTCATTTGTGAGGCAGTGGAACTGAGGCATTACAAATCAAACGGATCATTGGCTTGGACGGCACAGGCCTTTGTCTCTTACCCACTGTCTCAGTCCACTGTCACATGAATGCCTGCATGATTTCCCCTCTAAACAGGCTTTTTCAAGCCCCACTTCCAATGTTCACTTCATCATTCTTATCATGAAACCCTAATAGAAGACTCAGAGTTCATCTAAATAGAGCCATCAAGACTCTTCCCTTCCTGCCTCCATGTTAACACTGAAAATGTACCACCAAGTATTTCTTCTTTCTTTCATTCTTGTCAAATGTGATTTAGAAAGACTACACAGCTTGGCTTCATGTTTATATTATGTCTATTATGTCTAGAGTAGTTATTTCAGTTGGTTCAGACAGTATGTGAAGACCCAGCATTAGCATATCTACATATCAAAACTACACTTGGTTTCTAAAATTGAAGAATTGAAGACTGGTTGCTGAAAACGCCAGATGTCAATTTATCATGTCTGTTCACACAGAACATACGTCACTTAAATCCCCTGACATTTACTGACATTTTAAACAGTAATAGGGAAAGAAGCGGCTTTTTTCCCTATAAGAGACATCAAGCATTCTATCAGCCGAAAATGAAATCACCACAAAGTTCGAGCCGCGACGCTACAGGGGGAAAAAAATGAAGCTGTGCTGAATGGATGTTTCTTCTGTGAAATTGGTTTGAGTGCTGATAGATTAGTTTGAGGGGATCGCTGGCGTCTTAGCTGATCCCTCATTTGTGGCCATTTGTGGACCAGCCTCAGCGGGGTCTCCTCTCAAAAACAACGGAATCCTTTGGAAAAACAAACAAACCGCGCGGTCAGTACCACGCATCTGTGAGAGGAGCCATTCATTTGTCCATTAACTCCAGTAAAACGTGTGATTACACATTATCATCAGGTTGCAACGGGCCTGCTGTCCACAATCACAGCAAAGTGCACTGAGGAGTGCAGAAAAACAATTAATCATCAGAGATCAGGGTGAAGAGTAGAAACTTTCCAATCACAAGTATCTCGAGGGTGGATAGAGGGTGGAGGTAGCTCAGTAGGTAGGATACCTGCCTCTGGACCATGAGGGCCTGGGTTCAAATCCTACATCCAGCACCACCACTGGGTCCCTGAGCAAGACACTTAACCCCAGGTTGCTGTAGTTAGGAATGGAAGTCGCTTTGGATTAAGGCGCCTGCTAGATGCTGTAAAAGTAAACTGGCGGGTTTTATGGAACATGCCATTTTTTAGGGGTGCAGGTAGCTCAGTTGGTAGGATACTTGTCTCTGGACCATGAGGTCATGGGTTTGAATCCTACCTTCAGCACCACCATTGGGTTCCTGAGCAACACCATTAACCCCAAGTTGCTCCAGGGAGACTGCCCCCTGTAGTTAGGGAATGGAAGTCGCTTTGGATAAAGGCGTCTGATGCCGTAAGTGTAAATGTAAATGAAAATGAGGGTAAGAACACGAGTAACTCAGCAGACAGAAATAGCACAGTGTTAGTGTGTGTGTGTGTGTGTGCTTTAGCTAACTAGCTAGAAAACACTACCACAGGAAAGTTTTTGCAAAGTCTTAAATCCATCAACATATGACTGTAATTTACATTCACATACTTAATTTTATTTTAGAATATTTTAGGCACCCCATTCAACTAATATGATTATCAGCAAGCAAACATACATGTGGCACTTTTCTGTACATTTATGCACACAATTAATAAAAATTAATAAAAAACCCATGCACACTGAGGGAATGACATCACTTTATTTCAACACTGGTGGCACAAAATCACTTTATCACTTTAAACTGACGGCATGCATCCCCCTTCCCACCCTTAGAATCCCCCCC
>JBBMFX010000007.1:5683305-5694896 GCA_037832545.1 Rhabdalestes septentrionalis | reverse complement strand
CACTGCCTCTTATGACTCAGAAAATGAACAAAAACAGCCAAAACTCCAGTTCTAACAAGGCTGTTGTGTTGTTTTTGGTGCTGTTTTAACCCAACAGCCATTCTGGAGATTTATCTCTATAGATATAGTAGTAAGTGTCAAAAGTCTGATTTATAACACTATGTCACTTCATATGATGACTGTTATGACTATTGAGCTATATTTGGGGTAAAGTAAGAATAAGGCAGATTTCATTTGTTTCCAAACGATTTATTTAAGCAGCAAGGCCGAATGGCTGTCACCCCTCTGGACACAGATGAACCAATAAATTAACCTTCGCAAATCTTTTCCTCCCTCTTTTCATCTATCTCTCTGGCTCCTTACATGCCTCCACGGGCCGCGTGCTCTCATTAGTGGTGACGCGGTGAGGGGGACAGGGAGGCTGGGCTGCCAAGGCCTCTTTAAAACAATAAGAGTGCTGAGGGAGAGAGGGGTAATAAAGTAGAGCTGGAGAGATGCTAGCTGTTCACACTCCTGGAGGGAAACTGTCTGTGTGTGAGCAAGATCCTGGACCACAAAGGTCTTATTTTTACTTTAAAAATAACCCCCCCCCTATAAAACTGTCCTTCAAAGGCATTGCTTTCTACACTTTCCCTTATAATTCATTCATCAATTCAGGTATTATAGACTGTAAAATTTCATGTAAACATGTCACTCACTATTATCCAAACAAAATGTGATCCACTGATCCCTTGTGTGGCGATCCAGATGACAGTTCAGAACGAACGAGACCTTAGTCATTCAGCAAATGTGACTAGATTTGATTGCTGCCTTCAGAAACAAAAAACCTCATATCTCTGAAATGGTCAATTTGCAGAGGAAGGAAATATTAATGTAAAAATAAAAAGACATTGAGGATCATTTATATTGATCTATTCATACATTCATTATGAAACTGTCACACAAGGTAAAGGTTAAACGTTCTAAATGTTAAACAAAAACTTAAAACATGACAATAATGGAGATGAAGTGTTTTGAAAATGTGTGTGTGTGTGTATGTATATATGTGTCCCCTTCTGCTTTCCTCCACTTGCCGCTCCATAATTGAATTAGGACTCAGAGTCCTCTTCTGGGATCCTGCACTGGGGTAAGGGGGTGGTCAGAGGTCGTGACCTTTGGTAATGGCCAGGCAGTAAGATGAGCAGGAAGCCCAGGCCTGGGGCATCATTTCAATTACTTTACCAATGTTGGGTCAAGATCAATGGGGGGGGTCGGTGAGCTGGCATATGCAGACAGATGGGACAGCGAAAGGAAAGTAAAATACCTCATCTGACAGAACAGGTCAAGGAACAAATGTCAGCTCTGTTCAGCACCAATATTTACTGACCTATAATTTACCTTCCTGAGTCTGCCCGCCGCCTCACCAAGCAAAACCCTCGGCCTCCATCATCAGGAAATGACTGAATCATGAATGGCAGCTTATTAATGTCTATTCAGGTTCAGCCCGGATGCTCTGTGGTTAAGTGCCCCTGGACTAATGAGTGAAGGATGGATGGGGAGAGCGGGGGAGAGAAAGAGAAAGGGAGAGACGGGCATGGGGGGGTTAAGGAGAGGCAGAGAGAGGAAGAGAGAAAAAGAGGAGGGGGGGCAGGGACAGAAAGATGGCCAGAGGGAGAGAGAAGGAAAACTGAACAGAGATACAGAGAGAAGGAGAGAGGAAAGACAGAAAACGGGAGAAAGACAGAAAGAAAAATACAGAGTGAGAAGGGGAAACAGAGAGAGAAGTAAAACAGAAATGTAAAAAACGGGAAAGAGAATAAGAGAGAAAGAAGAGACAGGTGAAGAGTGAGGCAGAAACGGAGAAGAAAAGAAGAAAAAAAGACACTGAAGAAATGGAGGTAATGAGAAAGAGAGAGAGACAGAGAGAGGGAGGGAGAGAGAGAGAGAGAGAGAGAGAGAGAGAGAGACAGACATATTGCAAGAAAATTAGAGATATAATCCTGAGGTCCAGGCTGTCAGCCCTTGTGTATGATAATATGCTTTCCCCAGATGACCTCTGCATTCAAACCATCATTATCCACTGGCTCTGGCCCTGCCTGGCCTCTGTCACACACATATGATCTATGGTTGTCCGGTCTCTCTGGCCTAATGAAGACATATTACTGATGAAGCGCACAGCGCTGTTTAGAGAACAATAAAGTAAGGAGCAGTCGTCATCGGGGTTAATGCCAACCACATCCATCAGACATACACACCACACACACAACCACCACCACCAGCCATCAATCAATCAAACAGTGACGGGCACAAGCAGGTTCTGCAAGATCATCATTCTGATGAAGGTAAACTGCCACAGCAGATCACAGCACCGGTGTAGTGATTATTATCAGCGTTAACTGACATTTTGAACAGAAAATTGCGGTAGAGGGCTTAATACACTCATGGCAGTTTCTCTCTCACACACAAAGATGTCACGACAATAACTTACATTGTTTAGTTCATACCAATTTCACAACAGCTCTGAGGACGAAAACTGACTAATGATGAATGAGGGCGGTAATACTGCTGGGTTCTGGAGCTCTACCTCACTGCACACTGCTCCTCCATCCCAAATCTAACATCTCATTTCGCTGTTGAGGGAAGTCTGAAAGGATTCAGAATTGATGGATCAGATGACGCATATTAAGGGTGGAAATAAAGTCGAGATCGAGGCAGATCTTCAGGGGCAAGGTTGCTGACCAGTGTTGTAGAATATGGCTGAAAATTGCAGCAGCAGGTGAGACTCATGCTAACTTTATTCCAAATCCTGAGCACACAATTGAAAAGCCCCACCAGCAGTAAAATGGGAACCACCAGATCATCTGCACATGAGCCTAAAGGTCACATGCCCAGAGTCAAGTGCTGACTTGTAGGATACAAATCCCTTATCCTTGGAAATGTATTCTTCAGAGTGATGGAGTACCCTTGAGATGAGCTGGAATGGTGTTTGTATTCAAGAACTAAACATCCAACACCGGTACCTGACCATAATAATGCTATTGTGGCTGAACGCAATCATATCCTCAGCAATATTCAATCTTTATGAGCCTTGACTTTATAAGAAATGGTGGATGGACAGGTGTCCAACAGCTTTTGGACAAATAATGTACTTTCTAATAAATTGGGCAAGGTTGGAGTTCACTGGAAAGATATGACAACTATAATGCTGCATTTCTGCAAAGGTATTGTGTTGGTGGTGGCATAGTGGGTAGGATACTTGCCTTTGGACCAAGAGGCCATGGGTTCGTATCCTACCTTCAGTGTATCACCACCGGGCTCCTGAGCAAGACCCTTAACCGCAGAGAGATTATCCCCTGTAGTTAGAAGAAGTTGCTTTGTATAAAAGCATCCGTAAAATAATGCAAGTGACTTTGTATAATGGAAGTTTTTTTCCAGCCTTATCTTTCCATTGCACTGAGAAAGGATCCGTTCAAAGAACCCAACCAATTGGCCAATAGGCCATCAGTGAAGCTCCCTCTTCACCAAGCTTTCTCAGTGAGAGAGGGGCGATGGCTCCTTGCCAGCGACACTCTCTGTCCGAATACATGGCCATGTCTATGGCTGGGAATGGGAAGGCCTGAGAGAGCCTCGCTATATCTGATTCGACCGTAGCTATGGAGCTGGCTTAGTGAAAGCCTGGGGAATAAGAGGAATGTCTGACTCTAGAGTTAGCAAAGCTGAGGGGACCACACAGATCACCACGCCTCTTCCTCAGGCCTTTCAGCCCTAACAAGAATGAAGGGATGATTCGGAGAAAGAAGTAGCCCAGCTGACCACAATGTATTCACCTAAAGACTGTAGGTGCTCTGTATGAAGCCAAGGCAGAGACACAGAGAAAGAGAGAGAAAGAGTTAAGATAGGAAGAAGTTGTTATCAGAATCAAGATCGCATTGTAATCTCCACTAATCACCGCTGAAGATAGAGAGAGAAAAAGAAAGAAAGGGAGAGAGAGAAGAGAGAGAGAATGAGCAGGAGAAATGAATAAACATGGCCGTTCCCCTGTAGAATGATGAAAAAGAGCCTCTGGACTGTGCAATAGCTCTAATTAAGCCTCTATACTCAGCTCAACTCCAGTAACTCGGCTCAACCCCGCTCTACGTCATCGATAAGGGTCCAAACTTTTGTCTCTCAGCGCTCAGATCCTGCTCTCAGAGCTTTTCTCTGTCTCCACTCTGTTGTACTTCATCTCCTTACTTCAGTCTCTTTCTCTGTCACAGACTCTCACTGTCTCTCACTCCTATTATGTAACAGGACCTCCAAATCTCCCATACATTTTCAAACACACACACAGCTGAAACCAAACTACCCACATAGGAAAATCTAAACATGATCTAAACCTCAGTAACCAAAATGAAACTGATTTGTTCATAAAGTGTAAAAATTATTTAGTTGATCCCATGGATTGTTCCTGTTTATTTTTCCCTCAAAATCAGGACATTTATGGTTTTTAAATTGCATGATATCCAAACACACACACACACACACAAACACACAGTACTCTTCATCAGCCAGGTCCTTTCGAAAGGTTTTGTCTCTATTCCCCAAAGCATCTAATGTGTCTTTTATCATCTGGATGAAATATTCATGTCCTCTAAAATGGTCTGTTTTGGCAGTGAGGCCCAAGACCTCATTTACAGACAACAGAGCGTGGAAGTGGTAGTGATGGGATATGTCACAGAGTTGGACAGGGCGTTCCCGCCTGTCTTTCACTCCAAACACTCTCACAGAACCCAGAGGCTGGTCAGGATTAGGACACTCACCACACAGACTGACGCTCTCCGTTGAGGACCACACAACAACTGTGGACTCTCTGCCAGATGGCCACTGAGTAACCATATGAAACCTTTCAGCAAATACAATAAAGTTGTATGCGAGTGTGTCTAGCTGGGGAGGGGGGGGGGGGGGGGGGGTTGTGTGGGAACAAAGGCATGTGTTAGAAGCTTTTAATTTAGACCCAGTGTTTGCAAAGCACTGTAAATTTGTAGAACAATGGAGTGGCTTTATTGGTAATGCTAAACCCCCAGAGATAACACGTCCCAACAGAACCAGGTGATGCGCAGAACCACCCCGCAGCCTGTGGGATGCAGGGAAGGTGAAGGTATTGTCACAGTAGCAGCTTTGTAATTGGATCCTGAAACGAATATGATGGTTAAAACGAGAGGTCAAAAGGTCCAAAAGGCATCTGCTCAGGCTTTCACCACGGAGTGGAGTTCTACTTTTTTCACAGGTTACACAAAACTGTGTGTTTCATTTTAACATATCTGACAAAGACATCACATGCATTACATGACACATGATACTTTATTGGGTATATTTTAGATAAGAAGAAACAACTCATTATTTTTGTCTGATTTGAAATGCTTGGGCCAGTACATACTTATACAATACTGTCTTGGGCACAAAAATAATAGTTAAAAATTGTGTAGATGAGCAGTGTTTTTTTTTCCAAATAAATATTATTGAATAACTATCAGAGAAGTAGGTGTATTGGTCTATGCATAGGTCAGGCATCACCAAATGGTGGATCGAGTGAAGATCAAGTCATTAGAAGCATTATTTTGGATCGTTGTGGCTACTGACAGCAGGCGCTGCTATTCCAGTTAATACAATAGCTGCTCTCGTTACTTTACCGACACGTCAGGAGATCCAAACCGCCCCACCCAGCCCGCAAAACAAAAGCTTTACAAAACGTGATCGATAATGTAATGCATTTTGTAACTTTTACATTTATTTTCCTGGGACTACTTTTCTTTATGGTAAAATAGTTATTTGTGCACTCAGTTAATTTCCAGCAATGGAAATGAACAATAAACCCTATAAAAATGTGGACATAGGAGAAGAATTTATAACAAGCTGGACAGTTTGGACATTTTACTTGGACGTAAATGGACATCGGTCACTTTTAATTTAAAACCTTGTATGTTAATATCGGTCGCTTTTCACTTTTTACTGTGTCAAAATTTCATGACGCGTGGTCAAATAGAAATGGTGGAACTGATGGAACACTCAGCTGGAAGACTGATGGAACCCGAAGGTCGTCTATTCCCTGCACTGCAGGCCGATGGTCAGGTGATATAAGCAGGTACATGAAAATAAATGATGTTCAGCCTGCCTCGGGATGTGGTCAGGATTTTACTGCCATCACCTCATATTGTATGACAAGCAATGGATGTATAAGTTTGCCGTTATCACACCATTTGCAGAAGGGCTTTAAACGAAAGCACACATAAGATGGGTGCTTTCCTCTGAGAAGGTCAGTGGCACGCGGAAGCAGTCACAGAGTTATTAAAGCTAATGGGCAGGAGCAAATATGTGGAGGGGTCGAGACGCGCTGGCCGGCTGGTTTTCTGAGTGCGTGTGCTGAATTTGATCCACCATTGCATTATTAAGCACATCATTCAAACATTCACAGAATTTTTTCCCTCACTCCTTCTTCCTCAACCCTCAACACCTGCAGGGTGACTGATGACACTTCCAAAGGTAATAGTTTCCATTTCATGCTTTCAAGTCCGTGGTTTGGGAGGCCGGCCAAGCTCAGCTAAATCACCACAGGCTTAAATTAAAGGCCATTATCAGTTTAAAGCAGCCTGCCTGCCACTCAGCCAGACGGACTTCACACGCTGGCTCAGGAGCAGCGCCACAAACCTGCGAGGTCTCTGACAGTGTCCACTCGCTGCTCCGGGATCAGCTGAAACTGGCCTAGTGGTGTGTGTGAACACTACACGGTGATTAAGACTGCAACACTTTCTCTTTAAAGACTCCAGGAGATTCAAGTGTTTGCTGACCTTCATCTTTTCCACCATCTCCATAGAGATTTCAGATCAATAAATGGGAAGACGTGTGAAGATTTCTTTTATTTTGTAGATTTTTACATCTAAAGTTTACTACGTTCAGAGAAAATACATTTTTTTCTTCTTCATAACTCCAGGAACCAGGCAAAGTAGGGCCTGGAGCTGTGTTTAAAAACATAATCTATTTCGTAAGCCTTTTACAAATTGCTACACTGGTGTGTATGCGAGAGCTGCCACATTTACAGAGGACAAAAGAGTCCATTTAAATTCTCCGGTTTCGATTAAAGCCTGGTCTGATGAACAATAAAAGTGATTCATCGTACACAACCACATCTAACTAGGCTAGTATTGGCCAGTGTGTGAATGCATGTGTACGCGTGTGTATATGTGTATAGTTCTCCTGAGACGGAGCCTGGACCTGAAGCACTTGCGGCACTTTCCCCTGGTCACTGAAGTATTGGAAGCCAGTAATTTCATTTCCGGCAAGTGCGAATTCCTTTTCAGTAACATATGTCCATATTTGCGCTGGGCCATTATGATACCTCCCCCCACAGCGTGCTTAGGGAGCCATAAAGACGCTTATGCAGCTTAATGCACTGCGGCGTGAATACGTGCGATATTTCCACTGAGATAGCACGGTTCTGATAATGACATTCGTAGACCTTATCGTAATGGGCCAAATGAAGCGACCCCATGGAACAGCACTTAGAAAAATGAATAGCAGTCATTCAGCAGCCTCGTCACTTATCTTTGACAGCTGGGAGAGAGGAGGGCTCTCTGACATGCTCACTAAATAGCCATAACCCATAACCCACCAAATTATTGCCACTAGGACATGGACCTCTCGGATACGGTCACTGGAGTGCTCACGCTCTGTCACTCATTCCGTCTTCCAGCACAGGCATCAGATCCAGTAATGGGAATCTCGCTGCCATTTCTTTTCAAGCGGCAAAGAGCCACCCTGAACCTGCAAGGCGAACCAGCAGTTTGTAACAGCTTTGATATTTTAGCACACCAGCACTCAAAAGTACAGAATCCTAATTGAAGAAAGTGGATTAACATTCTAATAAAATGAAACTGCGGCAGGTCTAAAACGATTCTACAATGGTGCTGCTGCTCTACAGCTTTACTCGTTTCAACTCACTTCTAGGAAGCATAAAAAAATCAATGTCAGAATCAGAAGTATTCAGAGTAATGAACAGAGCTGTAGATGTTTATAGAAATATAGAAAGATGTAGCACAATTGAGGTAGTATTTGATCAGTAGTGATCGAAACCCAGGCAGATAACTTATCAAGAAATGCCTAAAATAGACAACTGCAATATATTATCCACATTATCTGTTTTCGCTCATCCTTCACAGGGACGCAGGTGTTTATCCAAGCGGTCACACATTTAACAGGTCCAGCAGTCAGGAAACAAGCCACAGACTGGCACACAGCAGCACCAGGATGGTTCAAGAGTCCACTGTGATTCTTCAAACAAAGATCAGAATGATACAGACTATGGTCTTTGCTGTGGTTCCTCATGCACATGTAGGACAGGAAGGGCACTGGTGTTAAGAGGATCTTGAATGGAAAAAAAATAATTGACCAGGTCAATTCCCAATAATCTAAACCAAAGTTTTTATCATGGACATATTATGAGAAGAACAAATTCACTTCAAGCAATTGAACATAAATGAGGAAGACGAGACAATCAGGAACAAGCTGGCCAGAAGATCTAAATAATCTTCTGTATACTGTATTACTGTTATCCATTTCTACCTGTGTCTAAACTTTTGACAACGTTTGAAGATTTTTCTTGGAAGAAGACCACCAAACATTGTTCAGTCATATGATCTGACCTTCCCCGGTCCAGAAATGGGAACAAACCCCACCTCTGCTTTCATTTTGCTATAGGAGCCCCTTGTTTCAGAGCAGGCTTTGACTCCTATGTCTGTCCTTGTGTTTGTGCCATGTTTAGATCAGTGACCTTGCTCCTTCTTATTAAACTCCGAGAGCACAGAGGCCTTTGTCCTTCCTCTGTGCTTTACGGCTCGGGCCCGACCACGCAGGAAACAAAGTCACTCCTTGAATAAGTAATATGTCGGCGAGAGAGTGCCAGCTTCCCTTTTAATTAAATTAGATCGTATTTAAAAAAAAAGAAAAGAAAGGAACGGTGAAGAGAAGGCGGGAAAAAAGAGGCCTCTCTTCTTAATTTAGACTTGAACGTGAGGTACGATCACACACTCCATACGGGATTAACGACCATCGTTAAAAAGGAACGACTTTCAGGCCGGCTATGCTGCTTTCAAAGTCACGAGGCGCGGAGGACACAGAGGAACTTCATTAGGCGACCCAAGTGGCCACCATGCAGGGAAGGCTGGGGAAGCATATTGTTCTCTGAAGATTTTTCATCTCCTAATACACAGACCGCGCATTCATAACCCAAATGAAATGGCCATTCAGTGCTGGAGAAGAAAAGAAAAGGCAGGGAGAAGTAAATCCCTCCATGACAGCAGCTAACAGAAGTGTGTGGCTGTAACCTGCGCTAGCTTGGGTTGCTACGGGCTCCCTGCTGCCATGGATCCCCAGTCAATGAGGTCACAGGGGACGGGGCCTGGAGGCGATGGGAGGGGAAGGAGGGGACGCGCGTTCATACTTAACCTCACGCTGCCTGCTATTTCCCAATGGCCTCAGCAGATGTGCCGCGATATGTATTGTCAGCGATTTAGTCAGGGATAATTGTGTGACTCAGTTGGGTTTAATTGCTCGCACCAGTGCAGGTGTGGCCTCACATTTCATGAAGATGCAACATTCTGAACTGCATGTATCACGTGGAATCGTGATGAAGCAAAAATCGAATGCATACAAGTTGTAAAAACAAATTACACAAAAGAATAACTTTTGTTTTTAACACAAAAAGCTTTTGAATAATAAGTAAAACAAACGTTCGACAGAAAAAAGGAATGTAAATACAGAAAACAGGCATTTTTTGAAAACCCACTTAAAATAAAGCCCAAATGATGTCAAACAAAACTGCAATCTGTAAGTTTGTGTACACGAGTGCATTGTGGTGCATCCATGGCCTTCCAAACTGTATTGTCTTCTGCCATATGGAATCCAGCTCAAACCCACAGATAAGGGAGGCCTCATGCTGCTTTCTGACCTTCTTAGTCACCCAGCTGGCACTAACCACCCAATCATTATTATCCCAATTACAGAGTCAGAGCTACCCTGCTCAGGGTGGCTTCAGTGGGTCGAGGAGATGCCACTGCGGTGGGGGAGGCTGGAGGAGGAACAAAAGGGGAGCATTAAGGAGGAAGGACCCTTTGTTATGTTTCGAGTTAATCTCCATATATGACAGATGCTGTAAGACAGATGCTTTCCATTTGAAAGATCGTCACAGTTTCAGACCCACAGACCTCAGAAATAGGGAGAGGTTTCCAAACCCGAGCGGGGGTTCCTGGGATGTGCCCCGAGAAACATTTGTGTCTCGAAGACTTTAATTCCTGCATGCTGATGGAATTATTAGTGTATAAAAATCACAAAAAGCTGAAAGAGAAGCAAACAGCGAACACATTTTTAGTAAACATGTAGCTAAAAAGGATCAATGCCATGATAAAGAAATTTTATTGGCTTCATCTGAAGGTATATGCTGAAGTGGCCACATCTAATAATTCAGCCATGTGACCTGAAAGAGAGCCTAGGGCATCAGTGTAGTGTGACTGACACTGAAATGAAATATTCTGCTATTAATTCATTTGGATTTGCTGGCTCTGTCTAGGACATGTTGAAATTTGTCCCAAAGAAAAGAAACACTAGAGATTCCAGGAGAACCCTAGGTGAAGACAATAAAAAATGAAACACCGTCTGGAGCATCAGGAGCGTTGCTAAGGGCAAAGGTTGCTGGAAAGCAAATAAAAAAATACCAGAGAGGTCTGACCATACAGATCCACTGGAGAAATTCTGCTCTATAGACAAGAACAAGGCCGAAATGTATCTGCAGTGAGATGTGATGGTATCGAAGTGCTCCACTTGCTTTATAAGAGCGAGAGAAGCCAGGACTAACAATACAGAACTATTCCACCAACAGAGAGGTGCCTGGGGTGCAGTGTGTGGGGATGGTACCTCAGTGATGCCACTGATAGTCCTGGGTTTGGAACCTTCAACCTTCTGATCACAGGGGCAACTCCCTAATCACCAGGCCACCAGCTTAGTAAGACAGACAGGCACATGGAAGATGGAGGCCTCTTCATTTTAAAAGTAGACTGGCCTGTGCCAGAGCACCTGTAGCGGAACGCAGGTCCTTCATAGAAGTCCTGATTTAGAGCCCACTTTCAATAGGCTAATACCACTACTTAAGTTCTATCAAGTTTGTAAAGGCAGATGATGACTAAGAGTCCCACTCATACTAGCAGGAACATTTCCTAAAATGTTATATTTCCACTATTTTTGAGTTTTTTTACTGCGAAAACAACAGAAGTGATGCTGCCCTCTATCCTTCCTCCTTTGTACTACAATCTGTCTTTAGCCTACAGAGCATTATAGGAAACTTTTATTTTGAAAGTCATCAATGCTTTGAGTTTTTGCCATAACCAATGCTTTCGAAGATTAACTGACTATGTAGCCTAATCACTGCAGCCCTATTAAGAATGCAAGAGTCAAAGAAAATTCCTAACAAATGAAAAATATGACCAATTACAGGTATATTACTATGACAAGGAACCAGGCCTGGACTGACCATAGGGCATACCGGGCAATGCCCGGTGGGCCGACGCACATTTTTGGGCTGGGGCTGT
>JBBMFX010000007.1:5611099-5632073 GCA_037832545.1 Rhabdalestes septentrionalis | reverse complement strand
CACACACACACACACACACACACACACACACACACACACACACACACACACACACACACACACATACACATATATATATATAGTGGAAGTATGTTCCTTTCCTAATACAATTTTCTTTTATATACACACACACACAACACACATTTATTATTTTTTTTCCATGGCCTCATTGCCACAATGCCTTCAAGTCTAAATAATCCTACAAAAAAAGCTGGTGTAAGCACAACCACTTCTCCAAGCCAGCCAGAGGAAACTTCAAGTCAAACGAACACTGTTCCAGATCCTGAACCTTATCCACCTTCTGAATGGACAGGAAGTCCTTCTCTCCACCTTTTATCTCAATGAGATAACACCCTTTCCTTCTTTTCCTGTACGTGCAAGAAAAAATCACATGGTGCAGGTATCTGCTCTGCTTTGGGAAAACTCCACACAGCTGCTTATAATGAACATTCAACACTCGTATGTGGTTCGAGGCTTTTTATAGTAGGAGTTTGACACCATGAAATTTCCATTAGCTTTCATTTGGAAATGCAAAAGGTTGTTTGTTGTTTGTTTTGATTCAGTGAGGGAGCCAGGCCGCGCTGATTGAGGCCACGAATGACTGTCTGGAATCTGAATGCATTTCAAAGTGCATTATGGCATTTATGCAGATTGCGGGCCTCTGGAGCTAAATAAAAAAAAGCCGGCGATTAATTTCAAAGGCACAATGACAAATATTACAGCAAATTCCGCAACCCCATCCTTCCAAGTGATATGCAAAGCAGCAAGGTCCAAAACAAAAACTACGGAGCGGCTGCATTACCATTTCCACAGATTGCGGGAAAAGATAAGCCGCCCTCAAGTCCCATCACATTATTTCTCATAAACACTTGCAAATTACGCAGAAGGAGGCTGTGCTCACAGAAAGACTGCTGTGGCTGAGAAGCTCTCGCATTTTAAACTCTCCACATTTTGAAGTTTACATTATAAGCCCTGCTGGCTTAGCACACCCTGCACAATGAACACAAATGCATACTGGAAACACTTCTACCCTCACAGTCATCAGCACACACACATCTAAGCACACATCTAAGCACATAAAAGCTGTTTAGACTACAATACAAAACAAGAGGGGAAACAGTAATGGATAATAACGGCAATAACTGAGGATAACATTTTCTCAAATTCATTTTAAGCCTTCAGACGTTTTGTAAGCTACAATAAATCCCCAAATGTGTATATACTTTATAATATAAACATTTTACTGCACAATTGCGTTTTTTGCTGACTATACACAATAGAAAATAGATTAAAAAATAACTAAATTAACGAATTAATTAATATGCAGCCCATAACATATGTATAGCAAATATAATTTACGCTTTTTTCCAATATGTCACACTCTGCATATATTCCTAACTCCAACTCTAACCCAGAAAAATGCCACGTTAAAGCTTGTTGCCTGCAGCAATGTTTGTATATATTTACATATCAATTATATACATTTGTTTTAGTAAAAATGTTTTCATAGGTGTATTTTTTGCTATGTAAAGCAGCCTTGGGTTTGTGAAAGGCGCTATATAAATGTAACCATTATTATTCTTTATTTAATTATTAATATTATTAATATTATATTAATTTATTTTTATTACATTGATTTATTATAATTTATGATAGTAATATTATTAATCTAATATTATTATTATATTAATATTAATATAATTATTTATAATACATATAGATTCACCCGAGGTATTTAACATTTTGCACAAGAGTGTATATTACTGGTTCTGAAACTGTTCCTCAGGTTCCCCCGGGCAATCTATATTTTTGCTAAAACTCAACTCACATCACATTGATGGACGGAGCAAAACGGTGGGACAGTTGGAGGTCAATAAAGAATATCTTGAAAACCTCATGAAATATATGATATAAGCAGTCACTGGGTTGATACCATTGCTCTGGCAGGATGTTGGTGATGAAAATAGTAAATAATCTGAGTTAACCTATATGGTACATTTATATAGTTCTAACCTGATTCACTGCTTGTAAAGTGAGAAACCTTTCGTTACAGTCAAATTTAGGAATGCAAGACAAAAGCCTTTAATCGTGATTAACTACACAAACTACTGCGATTAATGAGGATTAATTATTTTAAACATATCACAGCTCTAATGAACATATGAAGCAGTCAGTGTGTCAATGATCCAACATGGAAAAGCTCCAGACCAAAAAAAACGTACATAAAAATAGCCCCGCCAACGAGAAAAAATAATAATTTCTAAATGCGTGAGAGGTAATGGTGCATCTGTTTGTAATTATGTTCTTTCATGCGGCAAGTGTGTGTGTGTGTGTGTGTGTGTGTGTGTGTGTGTGTGTGTGTTTGTGCGTGCACATTATCACTTTTTTTTCCCCCTTAAAGACTGGCACTATGCAGGTTGCTATAAATAGGCACCGCTGGCGTGAAGAGAGAATGAGACAATCATGATGAATTCAGTGGAGAAGACAAAAGCAGCTGTTTATCACACAATCCGAACCAGCAGCCAACTAGCTCCCTCACACCGCACCGCACCGCGCCAGCTTTCTACTGCCAGGCCAAGCACACCCAGAACAAAGGGCAGCAGATAAAACACATCTCATCCTCTTTCAACCCCTTACAAGTGGAGGAGGGTTAAAACAATATATAAGATGTTGTGGCTGCTTCGCATCATTCTTCCGTGGCGTCGTCTTTTCCGTGCCTTCCATTTTTAGCTTCTGTCCCGCATCCCACTCGCAGGAAACATTAAGAAACATTCTGGAACATTTGGATCATGGTATGCAATGTTTACCCTGACAGACACAATTTAACTTGGTTAAAGCAGGCAGAAAACTTAAAAAAAAGAGGGAAAGTTTTCTATTCTGCATCTTATGCCATGGCTTGACAGCTGACCTGAATCATTGACATGCCTTTATATTATTTTTGTAGGTGTGACTGCATGTGCATATGAAGAAGAAGCGAAAGACACAGTGGGCAGCACTGTTCATCGAATCAAATCGACTCTAATTAACAAAAGCTCTAAAAGATATCAAACAGTATTAAATCTGCAGTCACTATGAGAGCTGCTCCCAAGCTGAAGCTGTCATGGGCCAGCAGCGTCCGCAGGGGTTAGGAATCGACCACTGGACTCCCTGCACCACCAGAAGTATTGGCAGTGGGATTAAGCAGGTTATTGAGTGGATGCGTGGTGCTGTCACAGGGATGGTGAGGTCACGCCACAGGGAGGGGTCATGGTGGGAGATCTACTGCCCGAGGGAGGGGGAGGAGCTACTGCTGAGAACCGCAGCAGTATGTCTCCTAAGTCCCCTCGCATTGCGGCCCGCTAAAAAGGTCACATGCCCTGGATGGCAGCTGTCAATCATCTGCTCGATTCAATTACCCTCAATAAGGTAATTATCATCTGTCTTAACGAGTCCACTGAGACCCATTAGGGCTAAAGAGATGACTACTGTCCTTTCACAAATCTATGCCCATAACTGAAGCCAAGACAAAAACATACCACTAGCCAACATCGTGGGGAAAAAGTGCAGTCACTGTTATATAATGGACTGACCATGGACACTAGAGCAAATGCCTATGATATTAAAGGAGTTACATTGGACTTTCAGACATCTGAGTCAGCTGTGAAGGAAAGTGCACTGGTACAATATTACTATCAGTGGGAAAAGATTCAGTAATGCCTTAGGATGATAAAAAAAAAATGTGTGTGTGTTTTTTTTATCATCATCATCATCATCATCATCATCATCATCATCATCATCATCATCATCATCATCATCATCAACAACACCAACAACAACAACAACAACAACAACAACAACAACAACAACAACAACAACAACAACAGCAAAAATCAGGCTGAGAAAACAACATTAAAAACTTTTAAACTTCTGAAACATGCTTTCTTACTACAAAAAGTAAACCTTGAGAAATGAAAGAAAAGAGGCACATGTTTTGCCCTTAACTTGACACGTTCTCATTGTTCACAGATGACTTTGCTCTCCCCGGATGACATAGATGAATTTTTAGCGATCGGTTGCATGTTTCGGGGGGGTGAGACGGGAGGAGGGTTTTGACATGATCCGAGATAATAAAGCAGGCTGGTTGTTATTACATTTTCACACCTTGAGAATTATTGATGATTTGCCTTGACTGTAAGACCTGCCGCCGGGACAAGCCGGGGAAACATGATTATTGTATTTGTTTGACTTTCGCGTTGAGGCAGAGTCGGCGTCCCACGCCAGAGGACACACGAGCGTGTCCTCTCCTTTTTTTTTCAAATGCACAATAGGCAGAAAAGACGGAGAACAAAGGGGGAGCTAACAGGAGCTGCAGGAGGTGTTTTGGAGAAACTATGAAAGCTGAGCGATCCTTTATCCTGTGACAGCCCCTCCTGAGCTGCTGTAGGTCAAGGACAGGTAGGGAAACAAAACTTTTTTAATACACGGCTTTTTAAATGAGCTCTTCCAAAACATTCCGCTAGCTGATGGATGGTCTGACGGTGATGGAGGGAGAGGGAAGGCCATCCTACCCTCCCAGAGAGAGCAAAGTCAACTGTGTTCTCTCTGCTACAGATGGCTGCGACACCACCAGGGATTGAACTAGCAATCTTCAGATGATGGGGCCAATGCTTTGACAGTTACATCACTTTGGGAACCATTGGGGTTCCTGTTAAACTGCATAAGAGGATGCAATTTATTCAGAACGCAACATCCACAATTACCAAACAAGCTGCACACATTCCCTGTACTATAACAGCTTAAGTGACAACCAATATAATTCTGTACCAAGCACCAATTTAACAGTATAATAAAGTCTTTCATGGTCTCTTCCCTGCATACAGACTGAGCTCCTGGTGGATGGAGATCCCTGACTGATCCCACATTTTGTAATTTAAATGTGAAAATGCCCTGGCATCATCTCTACCATATTTTTAATGAACAGTTTTGAACACAAACTGAACCAACACATGATAAGCTGAGCATGGAGAGTCTAAGGTGTTTTCACACATGCCTCATTTAGTTGGTGCGGTTCGTTTCGGCAGGTGTGAATGTAAAAATCGCACCCGATTGCGCACCAGAAGCAGACCAGAAAAGCATACCGAGACCTCCTCGAAGAGGGCCTTTTTGCACTAATCCAGACATATATAGAATATATTATACTAAATAGTATATGATGACCAGGGAAACAGTCAGACAGTGCAGTCGTCACACCAAACTAAAAAAGCGTCATGTTGTCTACAGGTTTGTTGTGTCCTCGCATTGTTTAATTCCGGGATTTCCATTGGAATTTTCCCCCGCGTTAATTCTGACCAATCGAAAAGCAGTTTAGGAAATACGTTCAATGGCACATCTGGCCAACGAGTGATGTAGATGTTGTCACGTGACTGCATTTTGGTTCGGACCACAGCAATCAATGTAGTGTGAAAAGGACACAAAACGGCAGAAAAATGATACAATGTATCGCTTGTTGCCCTTGGTTTGGGAGAAATGAACCGAACAATAGATGTGAAAGCGCCCTAAGAAAAGCTCCTACCTGTCTGCAGAAGGCGGCCGGCTGTTCCTGGGCTTGTTGACCTGGGCATATAGGGCTTCTAGAGGCTGCTCTCGGGGGCTGTGGGCTCGCTCCTGCCCTGGGTTCTGCTGGTTCAGGCTCTGGCTGCTGTCCATGGAGGAGTCCAGTGAGCCAATGCCTGCGTAGGTGTGCTCCTCATCAGAGCTGAAGGTACGGTTGAAGTCCTGGATCTCAGCGTAATCTCTCTCTTTGGCCTGCCGCTCACGCAGTTCTCTGGTCTTTGCCTGGATTCTGCAAACATACATGGCACACCATGTTATGAGGGTCTTTGACCTGTAGCAGACTTGGGTAAGTACCAGATCCCATCCACTACAACCACAGTTTAGCATTTGGTCTACCTTAACACAATGGCTTTCAATAAGAGTGTGTTTTCTTTGTTGGTTTTCTAAGCAGATTTATTTTGAAGGAAACCATATCACATGTAAACATTTGTGACAACTGCGAAAGAATTAAACAGAAAATTCACCAAAAACCTCCCTCAGCAGCTCCAATCACTGTATACACATTCACTGGGAATTTCCCAGGCATTCCTCAGACAAGCTCTCCTATAAGTCTTGCAGAATGACTCAGTGTTGGATTGAAAAGTGCTGGATGTCCAACAAACTCAACAAAACACTCAACAAAAGTCCCAGAGTAATATTGAACACATTTTTTCTCAAAGAACTACAAGATGTGTAGACAGTTATGGTAAACTAATTAAATATCTGGGCAGTTCTATTAGATTACACACACATTGTCAAATTTTACTTTTACAAAAATGTGGAATGTCCCCAAAATGTTGATGGGCGTGTAACTCAGTTAATCAAGGGCCTTTTAATGATCAAAGTTGCATCTGATGTTTTAGAGCATGGACACATCCTCCAGGCACAGCCCATTATGTGATTCTAAGGTGAAGTGTAGGAAGCAGAACAAGGTTATTTCAACTGGTGAAGGTGAGATTTCCCAGGCTTGAATTTGACATTCTGGCCACCACATCAAAATAACAATTACTTTACTACAACAACTGCTGCCACCGAATTTGACGACCACTTGAATAAAACAAAACACTTTAAGTTCATAATGGGTGTTTCAACAATAACGGAAGACTCCCTGCAGTGCTAGCATTTGCCTGAGTTTAAAACTCCTCCTGGGTTCATATGGCTGCTCGAGTGCTGCCCTGCCCTTTCTGTGTTTACCTTGGACTTCTCCTCTATTTAGCCACCCTCCGCGATGGAGGCAGCACCGCAAAACCTCAAGACAACATTCTTTCAAGAATCTCCAGTGGGAGTGCATTTCCATCAGTTATCTGCAGAGGTTAGGCCCTCTTTCCTCAGAGTGCCTCCCCTGTTAATTTCCCACAGAGCAGAGAGGCAGAGCAGGTCTGTGCAGTCAACAGTGTATTGGCTAAAATGGGCAGTTTCTGAAGACAAGGAGAGCAATGCATCCTGAAGGCCTGTTCTCTGACAGCAGGAAGAGTGGAGTACCTCTGAAATGCCTCCAGCCGACCCTTCCTTCTATTCCTCTCGCTCACCGGCTCCGCTTTTCCCAGGACATTCTTGGTAAGGCTGAGGTGAATGAGGGCCTTCATTGCAGCTTTAAGGGTGTGTGCATATTCCTGCATGGGCGTGACCGGGAAAGGATATCTCATGGAACAGGAGTTATACATGCATACCAGGGGTCCTAGAGTGGATAGGGGAAGCGCTCCTGTAGAGTGACCTTTAAAATGACCCCTGCCACCCAACCCGATCCACCTTATTAGAACCAAATGGGCCTCAACAATGAGGCCAGTTCCTCACTTGGAGCCATCCGCCCTCACAACTCTAAGAAACATGCCCTGCTGGGAGCACCTCGTTTCAGCACCACCCCAGGACACAGCTGACCCCTGCCCTCATCTAGCTGTCAATCAAAGTAGCTTTGACGGAGAGCTGGATGTCAGTAGTGGTGAGGTCTTAGGGAGAAAAATTGAGTTTCTCCAGGAGAGAGAGAAGAGAGAAAGATGTTCCCACACATTCTCATAAGTGAGATCTAATTTCCCAACAATGAACATTTCTCTGTCCGTGCCAGCCAGCCTAATACGATTACAATGCCATTCACTGTAGCTTCATTTTGTTCTCTTTCTCGCCTGTGCAAATCTAATTCTGAGGAAGACTGCATGAGAACTGTGTGTGCATCTGTGTCATGTGAAGTTAATAGCCTAGCAATAATGAGGAGGAAAAAAAATATATTGCATCATATCTCTAACATCCCGACTCAGACAGCCATTTCTTTCTAGGTCGTCTCTTGTCTCTTGGAACCTCTAAAGAAGCCCCTGCTTTGAATCTACGGCATTGATGTCGGGACATGAACTGGGTGAAATGTGAAACTAGATCGAGGCTGGCCCACCTGCCGCCTGCTCAGGGACTGATGTCACCTCGCTGCCCGGAAGAACCCTGCTCCTTGTTATGACAGGTTTTACAGAAACCCAATAGCAAGACAGTGCCTCCGGCGCACCGCCGCATAATGGCCAAATCGAATCGGAGGGAGCAATGTGTGTGTTTGAATGAGATAATGTCCAGAGTGAGTGAGAGGGCTAGGCCAGACTTGGCCCTGCGGTCACACACTAAAACTCATTTGGCCCTCCGCCTGCGGAGACGATAAGTAGGTGGATCTAGTGGATGAGCGGAACGTAGGCGGATTTGCATGTGTTTTTGTCAGTATTTGAGTGAGGTAATGCAGAGAATGAAGATTACGTTTGACTGAGAATAAGGCAGTCATGTTACCTCAGTTTGCAAATTGTGTATAAGCATCTAGTGAAGCAGCCCAGTGTTGTATTTTATGCGGACTATTCAATGACATCATTATCGTAGGCACAAATAACAATCATGGAGGGCGGGACCCTGCATCTAAAAGTGATTGAGGGGGACAAGATACAACTTTACTGGATTCAGATTGCAATCTTCACTGCAATCCAGCATCAGAAAACATAAGCTACACTTTTATGAGAATTGCATTTACGAGATCACATCATGCCCCTCATGACTAAACTTGTTGCTATGGGTCAAGTGCTTTGAGGGTATTTTTGGCACAGGCCCAGATAAAGCTCTAGTGTTGACTCGTTGTGATAGGAGGCGGGTCCAGCTCGGAAAGAGTCCACTCTCCCTTATTTACTTCATTACTCGATTAATGGCCCACCGAGGTGTTAGCCCAGAGGAGTGAACTTGCTAAGCCGAACGTGATTACTACTCTGTCCATTTTCTCTCTCTATCTGTCTCTCTCTCTGAGTGAAGACTCCTGGAGTTCCTGGTGATTCATTACACACCCACCCTCACCCTCACACCAAATTAAGACACACAGACCAATTACAGGCCCAAAAGAAAAAGGAGGACTGAGTTAGGGCTGAATGAAAAAGAGAACAGAACAGAAAATTGCTGAGTGAGAGAGATGAAGGTATGTAATTCAACAACTCCAAAATCTTCCTGGATATCAGCTGAAAATAGGGATTTTAACACTTGCACTGAATCTCTTCACATCCCTAAAGATCTTTGACGGTATTTGTACTTATACTGTAGCCATTACCCATCATGACTGAATGATTCGGATCAGACTATACTTTATGAGCCAATCACTCAGAAATCCATGTAATTCCAAAAGAATCACAAAGTAATCTGATAGAAAACAACAGTAACAGAGAGGGTAAATCTCACTTAGCGAGTTTATGAGTCTAAAGCTAATTAGTGCAACCTGCTTCTCTATGTGTACAACACAATACAGACAACATGTCTCTTTTTGAGTGGATGTTCAGAGATGTGAGGGAGAAAATGCATCTGTGCATGTGGATGTCTGAGTAATTAAGGCTTAAATGCTTTTTATTAACTTGCATCCGTTCTGTGTCGGCGTGCGGAGGAGGACGCCACTATGGAAACAGAAAAGCACGTACAAGGCCGCTGCTAACCACTGGGTCTCTAGGTAACGAGCCAGCAGTGCAGAGCAAAATCAGCACAGTCTAGATCTTGTCTGGCATCTCTAATATGCTACATCCACATAAGACGTCTCACATTTTCAAAACAGCTCGTTAGGAGCTGCCCAGCCGTATCCAAGTCGTTTTCTTATCGTTTCCTTATCACAAAAAGCCGTCGGCAGACTGAAATGGACTCCAAACACTTTCTTGCCAAAAGTACTCAAATGTTCCAGAGAATATAAAATGGGCCATAACCTAAAGGTTCAAAAAGTTTTTTTTTGTTTTTTTTTCATAGGAATTACACATTCATCATGTCTGGCAGCATGAGACGTACTACATGTGGAGTATTTATAAAAGTTCTAAACAATTCAGTAGTGCTCAAAGCCATGTTTTTTCAGACTGAAACAGGAGGAGGAAGTCTGCGAGTGCGAACACTCAACAGCGCTGAGGAGGAAATGGCACTCAGGCTAGCCTGCAGCCCTTCCTCTCTGCACTGAATAAATCTGCACCGATCTTTAACATACAGCGTAAAAAAAGGAGTGTTTGACAGTCTGTAACATTTAGAACAGCATCTCACCTGTGTATCTCTCATGCTACGCTTATGGGCTGAAATAACTTCAGCCTGCGGTCCCATTCAACTCCGCCACAAGCAGTGAATTAACAATAAAGTGACAGAACACTCAGAACTCTGAAGCATCTGACAAGGCCTGGGTGCCTAGAATGCTGTCTAGAATGTAATTTCATCAGCGCCATAATTGCCTGAATCTAAGGGGCCTAACAATCACTTTTAGCCACCAGCAAACTATCAATATAATTACAAATGTAATCAGGTTCACAATCAGTCTGTGTCATCTGCCTTTGAACTCTGCAGGCTAATTGGTCCAGTCAGACAGAAAAATGCTACAAAAGACTGCCAAGCATAACGAGCTAATTATTTTGTAACACAATTACTGTCACACTACGAGGAAAAAAAAAAAGAAATAAAAAAAGAGAGAGGAAAAAAAAAGATTGGTCGTGATAATGACTGCTATGCATTAAGGCATCAAACTGAAAAGTTTGGAACTACCTGAAGACTAAATTCCAGCTGACAAAGGAGTGTCAGGAAAGTTTTCGACTACAAAGTAAACAGCTTTACCGTAAAATATCTTTAAAATATCATTTAGGCGTGTGAAATTTGTGAGCCAGCAAGATTGAGGAAAAAAAAAAAGTTCAAATAAACAATGAAATTGGTGTTTCAGTTAAGCACGGAAGAGAAAACTGCGGAAAGAGGAAATACAACACTGGGCCAAGGCCAAAGAGCTTTTCAGACAATAAGTGTTAAATGAAATAGAATAGAAGAAAGAGAACAGCCTGTAAGAGCAATGGGAACAGCAAACAATTAAATGCATGTTTATCGTAGATCTTCCGGCTGGTGTGGGCACTGAGGCTGAAGGAAGCCACAAGTTGAGATAGCAGTTGCCAGCTGAAGCAAGACCGGAGCTCAGAGGCGTCCGCAGCTTGGCGGCACTTGAAAAAATCCAAACAAATGAGAGGAAGCTGAAGGCTTGGGTGCAGGAAGGCTGGGCACGGAGGAGTGCTAGCCACTGATTAGCAGCCCAGTGGAGCTGAGCTGATAAGAGAGCAGCTATTGCTACAGGGAGGCTGGAAGGAGATGTTTACCACTCCGAAACTCTGCTGACTAGTCAATACAGGGCCCATGTATGGTCACTGGCTAGGACTGGCATGCTATGTGCATAAATATACAGATCTATAGCCTGATTAGCTACACAGTGAAGAATAAAGGTGCTATAGAAGGTTTTATAGTGATGCCACAGGGGAAAAAAATAAACTTGCTCCCCTAAAGAAGCTTTCTTTATAGAAATCACTTACAGTCCGTGTGGTTCTGTCACAAAACATTACACTACCAGTCATTAGTTTTTGCGGACACTTAGATCTTTTATATTTGCATGTTAATATTTACTCAAATACACTCAATATCCTTTGTTAACATAATTTTACAACACGTTCACAATCTGAGTACCTTTATTAGCCACAAAAGGTCTTATTTATAATGAACCACTATGGACCAATAAAAAGCCACCTCTTGTTTTATCATTTTGATCACCAGACCATTGTTGGATTTTTAACAAGCTATTAAATGATTAGTGCATTTAAAGTAAGAAGGTAGTCTATCTTTTCTGCATCACCACACAACCAGTTAATAGGATGTTATATTGATATACATTCCTTCATAGCTGTTCACTTAACAATTTTAAAAAAATTAACATGAATAGCTCATACAGTATCTGGGTTAGTTTTCCCCCCAATTAGGTAAAAAATGCCAACACTGCCAAAACTTTATGGATCTGAGAAGATACCTATTGCTTAAAATTCTTGAAGTTCTTAACGTTCTGGTGTTTGTAGACTGATCAAGTGTTTTGAAAAGATTCCCTATTTTGAGAGTATACTGTACATTCTAACATACGGAGGCCGTTGAAAGGAAGTGATGTACATTGTTCTTCAGTTTCCACCCTGAAAGGGCAGCTCCAGAACCCTCAGGAACTCTTGCTGAGATTGTGCCCACATGCTTTTTCCCAAGCAAGAGTTCTAAGTGGAGCCCCGCCATGGTGGTCCCCTCAGTCAAGGGGGGGAAAAAAAGGGAAGAAATGACAGAGAGGTCTGTGAACATCTACAGGCGTAAACAAAGCCCCCACAAGGGCCGCCGTACCCCTCCTTTAGCACAGAGGGCCTCTCCAGGCCTTAATGGAGCCCTTGATGAGGCATAGAAAGGCTGGCGGTTGGAGGACCGGCACAGGACTGGGGGGCAGCAGCTGCTTACAATTTACTCGATTGTGGCAAAACAAATGCCACTGATGACGACACTCCATCAACTTCAGCCCAAATCAAGCCTGCTAGTGCAAGCGGATCATTTTCAAATGTTTGGGTGTCTCCCCCCGCCAGTTTTCATTTTTGTCGCAGTGCCTGTCATACATACCACAGCGGCAGAAGAGGATTTGTAGAGCTTAAGTCACCCAGAAATATAGCAGTGTAAGCCCTAAAGCACCGACGTCTGTGAGGCAGAGATGAATTTCATAAACATCTTAGAGGTCAGGTGCACTAAAATCGGGGCAACGACGTGCCTTCCAGAAATAGATAGGCTAATGACGACAGGTTACGGAGAATTAATCCAGCCAACCTTTCGCACTGACTTTCTCCTCTGAGTCACTAAAAGCTGCTGTCAAAACTTCAGCTCGAATTAACGATCAGGCGCGTCAGGGGAGCGCTGTGCTTGGCTGCGGCCCATGCCAGGTCCTCCTTCCCGTCCTGATCCCCATCCTTGGGTTCTGCCTCTTCCAGGAGCCCCACAGCTTGTTTTAGCAACTCTTACTGCCATACCACCATCGGTTCCCCAACACCACCAGCCGTCGGCCGATCCATAATTTCATAAGCACATAGAAATGGCCTTGTCCCTGTAATCAATCAATGCTCTCAGCGCCTTGGGTTCCAACACACCCAAACATGTACACACACCAACACAAACACGTCTGCCCGACCTGCGTCTCCCTGCGAAATAAGACACCTAAAAATACAGCTGCAATTGATTTTCAGAGCTGTCAGTCTCCCCAGTGCACGGTTTTGAATATCACATCACGGCGCGGTGGCGGAGCAGATTATTATTGCTGGGACGATTTCCCTCAAGGATTCACTTCCATTAACTAGAAGAAAACTCAAGCGCAGTCAGACATGGTGGGGGAAAACAAAAACAAGAAAAATAAATAAATAAACACAGAAATAAAAAAAAGATGACAAATCTCGATTTAAACCCAGATGCAAACCCACCAGACTTCCACAAACAAAACCTATAAAGGCTTCTTGGGAAATGTGAACTTTATGCAGCCCCCCAAAAGGGAAGGCATGGAAACAAATGGAAATAGAAATGTGAGCATCGTGGTGTCGTCTAAATCCAGACTCGTGCGGTGCTTGCTGCTTTTCAGCAGTTAGGTCTGGGTGGAAAACAAAGCAAAGACGTCTCTAGGAAAGTTCTTTCACTCTTTGTTTCCTTCTTTCTCCTAATTCTTTCTCACTTTTTCATTCCTAAATATCTCCCAGGTTCTCATCCTCTCTCTCTATGCCTGGCTCTGTGCTAGCAAAGAGCTGCTGAAGGCCTGGGCTGGAGGCCAGAGCCTGAATCCCTGTGCCCATGGTGGAGAGCGTCACAGGCAGGGCCGGCTCCTTTGATAATGCGCTCCAGATGTTCCATTGAGCTGCCCGGGCTCATTGTCACTGCAGGCCATGGGTGCTCTCTCCACGGAGGCCTGGACTGCCCCTATTGTTACTATTCAATTACACTCCATTAGCAAAAGTGGCTTGATAACTGAGTTCATTGGGGCTCTGCAGAATAATAGAG
Organism: Rhabdalestes septentrionalis; assembly: GCA_037832545.1. NCBI lineage: Eukaryota > Metazoa > Chordata > Actinopteri > Characiformes > Alestidae > Rhabdalestes > Rhabdalestes septentrionalis. Next base: position 5,618,180 of record JBBMFX010000007.1, on the reverse strand, counting down.
GGTGGCAAGCCTTCTCAGCATCCGCCATTGATATTGTCTTCGTCTTGTGTGTGAAAAATTAATAGGGATTTGTACTGTTGTGAACGACGCGTGGGACGTAAACACTTTCCATCTGCATTGTTGTGGTTGAATGGGTGGCAGAGTGAGGCCGGAGAATGTTTGGCTGGTGTGTGGGCTGATTCCAAATCAAATCTGGACAATGCAAAAAAACGGCCAAAGCTGCTGTTAGTTTAATGATGGTAGAATACAGTCGCGTGTCAATGAGTTAAAATAAAATAAAATATATAAATAAATGATTATGAAGCTAACAGGTTATCTGTAGAGCAAAATAAGCTAACTGCCACCTGACTGCAGTTTGTTGTGTTTGGACTGGTGCTAGTCCTGAACAATGCAACAGAAACCCTTCAGGCTACCTGATGAGGAAATGACGGGTTGTCTCTCGCAAAAGCAACAATTAACAGCTTTCAATTCACTCACAATGATGGGGCACATTCAAGGCACAAGCCAGGGCCGGCCGAGAGCTCCCATTAGCAGCTCGGCCCCATTCAGCCGAACAAAACAGGACAAACAATCTATAAATTATCAATTTAATGCACTCTTATAAAAGCCCTTATACTGACAACATGCAAGCGCTTTCCCAGAACTTTCCCTTTTAGACCCCCATTTACTTAATTAGGCTGGTTTCTAATTCTGTGGGCAAGCGGTGCTTTGGCTCAATTGTGGCTTTTTGCAGGGCAGTGGGAGCAGGATGCAGGCACTCACCGCTCCCTCTCCAGACGCATCCTCTGCATCTCCTCCTCCGTGGCCTGGGTGTCCTCCATTTTGTTCTTGCTGGAGCCTTTGCGCTCCATCTTCTCCCCGATTCGCTCGTCTTTGCGGTGCTTGCCGAACCTTAAAACAAAAAGGGTAAACCCGTTTAACCCACTGGAGTCTACTGTGCTTCTGTGGAGACTATTCAAATGTCATTTTCCAGCAGGTCGTTTCAGCGACACAATCTGATTGAAAAGTGCTCTTATTTGTAAGAGCAGCACTATTGTCGTCCACAACAACTGTAGAATTCCACCAGCTGCTAGGTAGAAGCTCGCTTTACACTGTAGGGTTACACAGAATCAAACAATGGACTCCTTTGATAACTTTTTTATGGTAAAATTTCATTTGTTTGGTCAGACAGGCCTACATCAAATCACGAACCATCATATTCATACAATTATTTATCCTACAGTAATCCTTGCACTGTTTGCACAATTTGCACAGTCTTTGCTGCTAGAATGCAGCATCTGTCTTAACTCTGTTTCCATCTACACAAGTACTGTTTTCATGCCGCTTATAGTCACGTGCGAAACTCATTTAATGTGAAATTCAGTGTGAAATTCATTTAACCCATTTACCAAGTTACGTAGTGGTAAGCCAGCAACACAGCACCTGGGGAGCAGTGTGTGGGGGACGGTACCTTGCTCAAGTAAATCAGCAGTGCCACTAGCAGTATTGGGATTCAAACCTACGGCCTTCTGTTTGCAAGGGCAACTCCCTAACCACTAGGGTAGTACTGCACAAAAATGTGTTTGATGACACTAGTACTGGTACCAAATTTTGTTGAACACACTGTATGGTGTCCTTTGATATCTTATTGTTTACTCTTGTGAGGTGCTCTGTTTTGTTTTGCACTCTGTGTAGTTTGGTCCTGTCTGCACTTATGTAGTCTTGTGGTGTTTAGATATTTTGCTCTTTGCCCCATGGTAATGGAGTGAAATAATTTAATTTTATTGTGCACTGTGTATTTGGCTGAGCTGACAATAAACCTGCTTGACTCAAACCTGTCATTGCCCCTAAGCAAGCTTTTCAGATGTCAGCCATGGCAACAAAACAACAGGAAATCAAAAGATAATTCAGCAAACATGCCTTCAACCTGAGTTGGCGACCAAATCACAGCTGTGATGTTATTTTTGATCATGTTTTTCTCGTGCTCTAATTGCTTATTAGTATTTAAATTCTGTAGAGACATAATGAGTACATGTGATTACTTGTGTACACACGTAGTCTTTTTCCAAATGTCAAATAATAAAGAGAAAATGTTGGATATTTTTGTAAACAAAATGTCAATGGATCAAAATGTAATGGTTTCTGCCAAATGAGTTAATATTGTGAAATTTAAATCACAATACAATATCTGGGCTTTGACGTACAAACGTGGCATTGATCAAAAGTTTACAATATATATTTTTTGGCTTGTTCTGATTAACTTTGAACAGGAATTAATGCTTATTGTTACCAAAAACTGCAACTTCTAGTAATCCAAAGCAGCAACGGGCTGGTCTATTTGGCCAGCCATTTTTCCTTCATCATCAAAAAAACACTTCAAATGGCTTAAGGAAATTAAACTGGCATGCTGTGTGTGTTATCAAGATTTAGTTTGAGCAGGTGTGGCACCAGATATGCCTCTTCTTTGAAATAAAGTTACAAAAAAGTAGAACAACCAATGAGTACAATCAGCTTTCAATATGAGCTTATTTTCCCTTCTGTCGAGTCACCGGTCTGCTATTAACTCCAGCTTAAATAAATCTATGGCACGTCTCAGTGACGAGTTCTCCTGAAGGCCCTCACCCCCACCCCCGCTCCAACAAAAATATTTAAATAAATAAGAATCCACATGATGCACAGCGTTAGCTTTCACAGCCCTGTCAGCTTGAGGACACGTTCCAAACAGGCAGATGCAAATAGACCTCGAACGGAAAATAAGCTCAGCTACTCAGTCTGCAGGCATGGCTCGCAACTTTCTCTCTCCGCGACAGATGGAAGTGTGTCTGTTCTAGAGTTGGACTGACAAAGTAAATCTACTGCAGTTTTCACGAGAGGCGGCAACTCTGGCTAACAGCGCTAAACTGGAAGGCAGAGCGGAGTATAAATTTGAGAGACATCCCATCCGTGGAGATGCATTTCTTTGCATCCGTTTGCTTCTTTGTTGTGTGTGTGTGTGTGTGTGTGTGTGTGTGAGTGTGAGAGAGAGAGAGAGAGAGAGAGAGAGAGAGAGAGACAGAGTGAGAATCTATATGTTTATGTTTTAGTAATGGATGTGTGTGTTCTAAAGACAACACAAAACTTAATGTGCTCTAACTCTGTTCTTCAGTGATTTACATCTTAATCACTCTTCCTTCCTCGGGCCTTTGGTCTCAGGTCAGGATGTGGTATAGACTGGCTGCTCGCTCAGTGGAACACTATTTGATGTCGGCCTTCAAGTCAAGGCCATTATCCACGCCAGCCCTTTGGGTGAGGAAGCTGTCTAGAGATATAGTGCTCTTTCAAGACTTCCTCCTGATGTCATTTCCTCTAGAATACTTCCATACCGGTGGCAGCAGTGACTTGGAGGAAGTGGAGCGAAAAGTGCACAAAATGACGATAATGGTCAACCGCGATCACTATAAAACCACTAACATGCTAACACCACTGGCCAGTATTAAAATGGCACTATGGATTAAGCTCTAAGCTGCGCTCTGTCCAGGAACGTGTGTTTTTGTGTGTAAGTGGATTTCATTTAAAGATGGAGAAATTATTGATGCCAGTAATGAAATCTCTGTAGACACACGGCAATAACAGAATATGTATGGATCTGCAAAGTATGAGTACGAATTGGTCAGCTCAATAAATGTAATCATTTTCATTGATTCAGTCGCTTTCTTGCGATGCCCCTGAACCGAGTACAGCAAGAGCGCACTTTGATTACAAAAAAATCCCATTCAATCACCAACAGAAATCCATTTCTATTTCCAACCAGCTAAAAGGGGAACGTCAATTGCCTGCAAGCAAGCTCCTTCCAAGTTACTCTGTTTCTAACCACCATAAGCCATGTTTGTTTTCTTTAACTCTCATACCATGGTTCAGTGAGGACAGCGGGAGCGCGAACTTTCCAGTTAAACTTGATAGAATTACTTCAGACGGGGCTGAGTTTAAAGCAGCCGAATTGAATATATTCATGAAATGGGAAACCCTTTTCCCCAAATATGTTTATTGTTCTGCTTTACAGGCAAATCCATTGGCTAAATGACTTCCCCTGGCCACGCTGCTGTGGTCGGAGGGTGGTCTCAGTCAGGGCAAAAGGACTACCGGCTATTCTGTTTGCTTATGCAAAAGAAGGAGGTCCGAGCCTCAGCTTTCATCCCTGCAATGCTGTACATTACCTGATTAATTAATCAACAAATGGCTCAGGTCTGGGTACAGAAAGTCCCCCATGCGAATACTAATAACAGCGACAGCCCTATCTGTCACCCCACTCGCTGACAGATTCCTGCAGTACTTCTCAAGGACTTTTTCATTAAATCTCCTTCAATGCATCCTCCTTTTCATCGGCTCTGGCTCTCCTCCACCCACCCCATCCTTCCATTCACGTGGCAGAGAAAGAAAGACAGGATGCATATTTTGACAGCACGGCGAGAAATCTGCATCAATAAGTGAGTGGGTTGAAAGAGTTTCAAACTTCTTGTCTCCCCCAGATGCACAAAATCTTCGGCAGCCACCCCATCAGCTGCATTTTGAAAAAGTTTTGTTTTTGCAAGCTAGGAGGCCTAGAAGCCTCCGTTCATCTATAATAATTTTAACTGGGTAATTCTTTCAGTAGTTTAACCCTTGCTAGAAATTCCTGAGGGACCAGACATCAATTTGCAGATGAAATAAAGCGAGACAGAACTCGTCCCCACAGAGCACACATGGTGCCTTTTCATCTCCTTGTGGCTCCAGGCTTTAAGTCTAATTGCTATTACCAAATGGAGTGTGTCTGATGAACGCTCAGGCCTGGGTTTTATTGACACTGGACTGCTTACGGTGACCCCTGAAACCAGGCACAGTCCCAGGCGTCATTTGTTCAAAACATGCAGAGCAATGCAGTTTCTTCCACACAAGAACAAACGAGAACATATATAACAGCGAGCTATTCCTATTGCTTAGATGCTAAGGTGATAAACAGTAGCAGGCCTCAGCTAACATGATGCTGACTGCACTATTAACAAAGCAGTCAGGTCTGGATGAGCTTTTTAAAAGAACACAATGTGGTTAGGGAGTTGCCCCTGCAATCAGAAGGTTGTGGGTTTGAGTCCCAACACTGCAAGTCTCATTAATAAGATTCTCTTGAGTGTAAGTTACTGTCCCCATCACTGCTCCCTGGGTGCCCCTCAGTGGTGGCAGCCCCCTTGTTCACATTTAGAGAAGGAATTTCATATTGTTCACACTGTGTGCATTGGTGTGGTGTGGTGTGGTGTGTGCACACGTGACTATAAGGGGACACATTACATTACAACCCATGTCTTTGAGCACATGCTGGAATCTGTAGCAAAGCTTTAACTATTAATGCCCTGGTAAAGTTTAACACTGACCGATTTCTAACTTGCAACATGTGGCGAACAAAAGCAATTGAAATTCCCCCAAACTACTTCATTAGCTGAAGGACAAGTAAAGACAACACAGCCTGCCCTTTTTGTTGCCCGCCTGAATGAGTTATAGTGGCTGATGTTGGTTTTTGCTGCTCTCTCTGATGGCAGGGTGGCAGACAGGTTCTGGGCTGGGCTGGTATATATAATTCAATGTGTGAGTGGTCTTTGGCATGTCGGTCGAAAGGCACATACTCATCCATACAGTCATAATGAGGCAGCGATTGAGTCTGGCTTAGAGTGAATAACAAGTGAACACACTGGGCGTCCAGTAAGGAGACTGGCTCAGGTCATTTCGGCCCTTGAGGATAGTGTATTGTAAGCAGGGAAACCTGGGTATGTGGAAAGGGACATTGAGAACGTAGGCATCATTTAAATGCAGAACATGGGCAATAGCAGGTCAGCATGGACTGAGGTTATTTAACAGTATCAAGCTTTAGAAAAAGCACATTTTTTATTATTTATAATGAACCTGAATGGTTTCATTTCAGCAATGGTTTAGCCAAAATCCAAATGTCCAGTTTTCCCAATCACTTAACACAGGCTTGGTATCTGAAGTTAGCTTTGTGCTGTAGCGGTGAGGCTACTATAGCTATAATCAACAAGTAATTCAATTTTTTCTGAACAAATTTGCATCATTCAAACTGCATGCCTAAACCTCAGTGGTTTCATTGAGGCAAGGCAAAGCAACATGGCTCGAAAAACAACTGCAAATACAATCCTTATCCTTTTATTTTCACTCAGTGTCTATCCTCCATAAACATCTGAACCTGAATTTGTTTTTGTCTGGAAATTTGCGTTGTCTTTCTGAGGCGGTGATCCAGAGTGCAATGATTCATCCAAAGGTTCAGAAAAAAGAGAACCTCTGTTTACACCAACAGTAAAATCCACAACATCTTTCCATAACTACTCTCATTTATTTGAGCATGCATCTGCTTGTGTCTGGAGAAGGAAGGAAGGGGGGGTGGGGGGTAGTTAGGTAACAGCAGGCCATGTTCCAATTAGCCAGAGTGAGTTCTAGCCCAATTCAGCAACTTTGCTCACAGTGAAACTGAATGAATGATCTTTCAAACAGATAATAATCAATAAGCAAAACATGCATTATATTCAGCTTTCAGTTAAATTTACAAAGTCTAGTTTTATATAGAGCTATAAAGCTATAAATGATATCCAAATTTAAAAAATAAATACATGTGTGTGTGCATGTGTGTGTTTGTATAAAACTTGTATATATTAGAATTTGGAAAACGTACTGATTAACAAAGGTCTGAAGCACCAGCACCACTCTGAACATTGCGTGTGTGAGAGGGGGGCCTGCAGCGGAGAGCATGTCTCCTCACGTCTCCTCAGGTAGCTCTTAATATGCCATTCACACACACTACAATTCAGCTCATCATAAAGTGCAGCGTGCGGCAGCCTCCAGTGCACAAAAACACAGTTTAATGGGCCATCACTAAGCATCACACACCCCCAGCCACACTGACAGCTAGGACTAATGAATACCTAAACACCTGCCGGCTTCAAAACAAAACCCCCAGCAGCACAGGAACAGGCCTGGAGGTGTGGGGTGGGAGAGCATGCACACACATGAGCCCACACACACACACACACACACACACACACACACACACACACACACACACACACACACACACACACACACACAC